>JAECXD010000051.1:0-141561 GCA_018151445.1 Zaprionus inermis
AAGAATGCATTGTTCACATTTGGCACGTGTTTTTCCGAAGAATTGTAGCGGGTATATCACAGTCGAGTCAGCTCGACTGTAGCCTTTCCGACTTGTTTTTATTTTAGTTTCTTTTTTTGCACAACAACTTCCACATCACTTTCACAAATTATTAGATTGTGTGATATAAGCTACTTACAAAATAAGACTTAGTGTAATCTTCATCCTTGGTCCCTGAATCCTGGTCCATTGTGTTGTCCTTGGGATTGTAGTTGGGATGTTCTTGATGCGGCTGCGCCAGTTGCCGGGTCGTTGCATGGATCTCCAGTCTTCCCAGTACAGTTTATCAGGTTTTATTTTAAGAAGCCCTTATTAATTGCCCCGAAATAACAACTTAATTTTTTTAAGATTTAAAACGAACTGACTTCTACTTTATTTCTTGAGCTTCAGCAAGCTCGATGTATTGTTGTTGCAGCAGTTCAAGTGGCTTCACGAGAACTGTCGCAACCGACATCCTGTCAAAGTGCTCTCTCGGCATTGCAACAAAGTATTACAATGCTGGGTTGGATTTATATGGGCGATGAACTGTTCCGCGGCGGCTTGACAGTGGGAACCGAATCGTATATACCCTGTAAGGGAGATATCGCGCGGATATTATTATTTTAGTTACTTGTTTCCTCTTCTCTTTCGCATCATCAATATTATATCCTCCAGAAAGTATATCACCCACATATATTTCAGTCTTGAGGACCTCCTCCGCCTTCGGATAGCGTTGCCGTTCATCTGTTGTTAACTGACGGATAACCCTGATTGCTGTGAAAGGTGCGGAAGTAGTCTCAAATGTGAGCGTTGACAATGCACGCCGCACGCCATTTAATTCGCTGATATTGCGCGTCTTTTTAATGGACATCTATGAAACGGTACATCTTTTGTTTATCCGCTGCGAAACATAGAAATATTTCCTCAAATTCATGATGAATGAAGACATATAATTTTGAAGAGTGGGTCCAGTACATAAAATGTCATTCAGCGATCTCCCATTACTAGTTCTTTGCTGAGGCGAACACGATTCTCTGTTTGGTTGTATAAAGTTCCTCCTTAAAAACATCATGGTGTGGCAACACACATGAAGTTATCTTGCTCTGAGTGGAACTCCCAAGTAAAATAGAGTCAACTTCACTGCCAACTGCAGAGGAGATCTGCTGAAGTGTAAAATATTCTTCTATTTCTTCCTTATATCGCTGCCATAGCTCTGTGGTACTAGAAAGTCGTCTTACCAGGTGCTGGAATCGTGCAGGAATCAAATGCAAATTTGACATCCTTTATTACTGCTGCTACGAGATGTAGCATGAGATCGACTTAGACAATTGTTACATAACTTTGCCTTCGATACTATTTCCTTTCGCTTGTATCAATGCCATGCAAGGAAAGCGGGGCAACGCCTCAAAATGCGATATCCACCACAGTGATGACATTGACAGTTCATACGCCTTGATTGATCCTGGGCGCTATGAACTCGAATACGTTTGGCTGGATCCGATGAACTCTTGCCATTGCCGGAGTCGAAGGATGAGTTGCGGTTCTCTATCATATCCATTATGACCAGACAATGACCTTGTATGAAGGTACTGTAGAGTTGCTTCCTTGATGATGCTCCAGGGTTAGAACGAGGTCACAAAGAAGACCAGAGGGAGGGAACGTCTAGCGGAATCGGTGATGCAGTTATCGCCTCTATGTTTCGCTGATTTTATGTGAGTACAGTTGATATGTTAACCGGCGAGTCAAACTTGCGAAGCAGTCGAACAAAATTTGTGCACACTTATATACATACATGCACGTAAATTATAAATATTAATTATATATTTCCTTGTTTGGCAGTTTCCCCCCATAGGTCAGATACAGTTGTGTCCTCTAGTTTAATGAAAAGGTCATTGTAAGAGGGGTTCCGCAAATGTAATAAATATTACAATTCACTTTATTCTTACGTATGTATGTATGAATATGTAAAAATAAGCTTCGTTGGACAACTCGCGACAATTGACGTCCGACCGGTGTTCTTGTAAATCAAAAACTTCTAATTCTTCTCTATAGCTGCACCGAGATAAGTGAAAGCTCCCTCGCTCAATTAACCGTTAGATCGAGAGCTTTGTACAGTGGGACAAGCATGGCCTAACATGCACAATGGAACAAGCATAACCAAACATGCCGCTCGCCAATGCTAGAACTAGCATGAAAACCTCCTTGATTGGTCTTCTCGAAGTGCCTGCCGTGATGTGACGCGATGCTTTCTTCTCTTGTACGGATGGTGTATTGCTTAAGTAGAAGAGTATAAGAATCAAAATATGTGTGCAAGTACGAATTATTGATTAAGGGCTGTCTCTAATCGTGAATGGGTAGTTTACAAAGTTTCGAAATCGATCGGGTGCAACTCGATGGCTCGACCTAAAAGCCATTGTACAGGTGAATAACGATCGTCTTTTACGAGTACTAGTTCGTTCAGCTTGATGTTATCCCCGTCTTTGTTCCATTTTAGGCGTTGTTGAAGATAAGCAAGCCAGTCGCGACTCCAAGCATTCTAAAAATGTCGTAGCATTGCTTGATGGATTAGAAATTGTTCTTTAAAAGACTGTGCTTCCGAACGGTACTCTGTCGGCGAGAACATTGTATCTCCGATAAAGAAGTGTGCTGGAGTCAACGCTTCTAAGTCGTCAACATCAGCTGTGCGCGGACAAAGGGGTCGAGCATTAAGACAGGACTCAATGCTGACAAGTACTGTCGATAACTCTTCATATGTCATCAGCGATCAGCAGAAATGCGCTTCAGATGGTGCTTAACAGATTTGACATTAGCCTCCCATAGCCCTCCAATATTTAGCGATTGAGGGCGGCTAAAATGCCACGTTGTTCTCTGTAAAGCAAGTCTGGGAGCGATCAAACGACCCAAGTCCTTGTACAAGAGCTTAAGCAAGTCGTCTGTTCCGATAAAATTAGTACCATTATCGTCCCACGCAGACGCGCAGCCTCGAGCTCTATAGCTCCGGTAACGTCTACTCCAGTGGCGATAAATGGTCGGCTTGCAAGCGGCAAGTCTCCCACGAGCTGCGTCGTACCGGTTGGTTTTACTCGAAAACATCGTACACATTTCCTCAGAACCCGACGAATGGCCCGTCTTCCTGTGACGACCCAAAACTTTTGCCGTGCGTGTGCCAAAGTTAGTTGAGCACCTCCATGTAGGGTAAGGTTTTGTGAGTGGCTAATAACTAAATCCGGGTACTGAATGGTGACCATGCACCTTTTGCGAATCAAGCAAGGAGGACCTTTCCACCATAGCTGGAAGTTCTTTACATCCTTCAGAGAAGGTCCTCTTGTTGCACAATTAGCTGGATTCTCTGTAGAGCTGACATGCCTCCACTGCGTTGAGGTGAAATGATCAGAGATGAAGGCCACTCTATTAGCGACAAACGTCTTCCATATGTTGACATCGCCATTCAGCCAATGGACAACTATGGTGGCGTTCGTACAATAGAATATTTCAACAGGATGAGAACTCAGCTGATTTGAAGCTGTGATCCATTTCACAAGCTTTATAGCACCGCTCCTTGGTTTTGATGGGATAATTCTAGTCTTGGCCATAAGCAGAGATGCGTAGCATGAGCCGTCGTCATGCTGCACCCTTAGGTATACCGAAGCTGCCTATGATGATGATAATTCGTCGCAGAAAGGGTGAAGCTGCATCGATGAAACGGAATCCAGTGTGTACTGATTCCAGTTCTCAATACTGATTTCTCCGATCATCCGCAAACCATCTCTAAAGGTGTGCCATCGCTCGGCGAGCGTTTCTGGGCGTTTCCTCGTCTGCAAGCGTAACCTTGGCCAAAGTCACATTTTTCAGAATCAGCTTTCCAGCAATGATGACAAGTATCGAACAATTTGGCTATGCAGGATAGTATACTCTTCTTAGAGGAACCTCCTGGCAAGTCAAAGCTGACCTTGTATCCAAAACAGTCTTTTTTCGGGAGCCAATACATGCCTAGAGCTTTCACTGATCTCTTACAATGACCTCTCCCATCACTAGTCTACGCTGATGCATCAAAAACGGTTCTCTGTTTGGTTGTATAAAGCTCCTCCTGTGGCAACACATAAGTAGCTATCTTGCTCTGAGTGGAACTCCCACGTAGCATAGAGACAACTTCACTGCCAACTGCAGTCTTTTGAAAAAAAGATTTACACCAGCGATCCTATTCAGTACCAATGTAAGCTCCGGAACTGATTCGACGTCACAAAACCGATTCAGTCTCCAACGATACTTGATGGCAACGTATGCGGGTGCCGGCTTTTTCTGCTTGCGCTTGTACTGACAAAATCCTTCCGAATTGGGTATTCTGAGCTTCAGGCTCACATGGAAAACCGGTCCTTGTGACCGGTAATAAAATTTGCGCCAACAAGTCAGCTCACAGCAAATATGAAGTCACGAAGTTGAGGACATAAGCCGTTTCAACATCTAACGAAATTAAGATTAGCAATGCTTGAAACTTTAAAATCAACCATATAACTGCAACGATGACCACTCCCTTGACCTACGCCATCGATTGATGCACGAGTACTTATTCTCTTCAAATGAAGCGACTACACGACATGCTTCGATACAATAGTTGATTGTGATCCTTGATCAATGAGCACGTTTATGACCGCTTGAAGTCCATTTATTAAGTTATGTACAGTAATCTGCTCCCTTTTTGGGCTCCAGAAGCAATGGCTGAAAACTGCTGTATGTTGCGCCTGAATATTGCTCCGACTGAAGTGGCTGATTTACCTGCTGAACTGCATTTCCGAGTTGAACTGATTGATATGAGCCTGAGAGAATGATGAGAAATGCATCACACCTTAGTGTGATGACGTTGACCGCAAACTTGGCATCCTTTGTTACTGTTGCACCGAGATGTAGTCAATTGTTGAGATGACTTAGTCAATTGTTACATACCTTTGCCTTCGATACTATCCTTTTGCTTGTAACAATCCAACCCAAGAAAACGGAGCAACGTCGCAACATGTGTTCGCAACCCCAGTGATGACATTCACAGTTCACACAGGCCTTATTGATCCTGGGCATTAAGAATTCGAACACGTTTGGCTGGATATGATGTACTTTGGCCATGGCCGGAGTCGCACTGAATTACTGTGGTTTGCAGATACTCAATATTGTTTTACTTTGTTCTTTCACTGCTTGTTGCATACTGACTCGTGACCAGCGTCACTCGTTCAAGTCATCCTAACATTCTTTATACCCGCTACTCGAAGAGTATAAGGGTATTATAACTTTGTGCCAACCGAAAATGTTTGTAACAGGCAGAAGGAGAAATCTCCGACCCCATATTATATTCTGAATCAGCATGAACAGCCGAGTCGATATAGCCATGTCCGTCTGTCCGTCTGTCTGTCTGTCTGTCTGTCCGTCCGTATGAAAACCTAGATCTCAGCTATTATAAGAGCTAGACCTACCAAACAATATGAGACAATATGTGTTAATTCTGCACGCAGATCAAGTTTATTTTGGATTTTTGCCACGCCTGCATCCGCCCCCATAAATCGAAAAAAAGTCGATTGTAGCTGCAAATATAGCTCTACAGCAAGCTTTTATTATATTTTTTATACATGTGATAAAAACCACCATGCGGGTGTGTTGGCAAAGTTTCAATAAGATCGGCCGATAAATAAAGAAGATATACAAGAAATAGTATTACCCTGTGGCCATGTGCTTATGTCGGGTTTTCCTGATGTTAGTACCCGAGTTCAACTCCAGCAGCAGACAACTTTTTATACCCGCTACTCGAAGAGTATAAGGGTATTATAACTTTGTGCCAACCGAAAATGTTTGTAACAGGCAGAAGGAGACATCTCCGACCCCATAAAGTATATATATTCTGAATCAGCATGAACAGCCGAGTCGATATAGCCATGTCCGTCTGTCCGTCTGTCCGTCTGTCCGTCTGTCCGTCTGTCCGTCTGTCCGTCTGTCTGTCCGTATGAAAACCTAGATCTCAGCTATTATAAGAGCTAGAGCTACCAAATTTGGAGACAATATGTGTTAATTATGCCCGCAGATCAAGTTTATTTTGGATTTTTGCCACGCCTCCATCCGCCCCCAAAAATCGATAATAAATCGATAATAGCTGCAAATATAGCTCTACAGCATTCATTTTTTATCCATGTGATAAAAACCACCATCCGGGCGTGTTGCGAAAGTTTCAATAAGATCGGCCGATAAATAAGGAAGATATTCAAGAAATAGTATTGCCTTGTGGCCATGTGCCTGTGTCGGTTTTTCCTAATGTTAGTACCCGAGTTCAACACCAGCAGCAGACAACTTTTTTTAATTATGTGGCAACTTTTTTTTTAAATTATGTGGCAACTTTTTTTTTTAATTATGTGCACCGAAAATATTCATGGTGCAATTTTATCGGTTATTGCGAAAGAAGTGCAGTGGTCGAGTGGTGATGGTAGTTGACTGTTCAGCGAGACGTCCGGAGTTCAACTCCTGGGTGTGCCTGGGCGACTTAAATTTATTTTTTTGTATCTTATATTTTTTTTTTATTTTATAGTGTGTTGCAAAATTCAAAATAAATTTTTAGTATATTTAAAGCCACTTAAAATCGAAAGAGACATTGAGCAGCAACACAAAATACAAACGACAAATCTAATTAGATATGTTGAGATGTATTGTGAGGCAGCATATATGTATGTATGTATAGGCGTCTCTATCACACATGCATAATTTATAACTGCAGAGTAATAAAAGCAAAGGGCAACATCCAATAAGAATCGAGTGGAACTTGCATAGGCAAAACAAATTAGAGACGGAAAGAAATAAAAAGCAAGAACGCATTGTTCACATTTGGCACGTGTTTTTCCGAAGAATTGTAGCGGGTATATCACAGTCGAGTCAGCTCGACTGTAGCCTTTCCGACTTGTTTTAATTATGTGGCAACTCTTTTTTTTTAATTATGTGCACCGAAAATATTCATAGTGCAATTTTATCGGTCATCGCGTAAGAAATGCAGTGGTCGAGTGGTTTTTTTTTTTTTTTTTTTGTTTAGCATTTGTTTATTAACTTAAAATCTGTCCGATAGGACAATAATTAAGTGGTTTGTGGGTGACATTGACATAGGGGAAATTACATTATTGTATTGGTGGGAGGCATTGACGTATGGGAAGTTGCACTGTTGTATTTGGGACGGTGTTTAATTTATAGGTTGTCTATTGCTGTGGGAGATCGAGCGGGTGAGTTCTCTTCAGGCGTCTGCGGGTTAGGCTGTTGTCCAAGAGATTGATAGCTAAGTGGTTGGGGTGGTTGTCGAGCCTTCTTAGGTATCTCTCACTGAGCCTGGAGATTTCATCGGCGACTGTGGGGATTCCGAGTTCTTTGTGGATGGCCGAGTTTTCGTAGGTAGGGATGAGCATCGGAGGCAATTCTCAAGCACTTGTTCTGGAACCGCTGTATTTTGAGGCGGTTTGATTGGCTTGCCGTGCCCACAGCTGTATCCTGTAGGTCCATATTGGCTTGAGAATTGCCTTGTATACTAGCAGCTTGATGTGTCCACGGAGCTTGGATCTTCTTCCAAAAAGCCATTGGAGCTGTCTGAGGCGTGAGTCGGCTTGGGTGCGCTTGTTTGTGAGGTGGGGGCGCCATGTGAGCCTGCGGTCCAGGGTCAGCCCCAGGTATTTTGGTGTGGGTGAGTTGGGAATGGTGCCTCCGTTTAGTGTAACGGGAGGACACTCTCCTCTGCGCAGTGTGAAGGTTGTTTGTGTTGATTTCTCCGCGTTCACTACGATGTTCCACCTTTGTAGCCAGGGATGTAGCGCGTCCAGTTGCCTTTGAACTGTGTTAGAGGCTTCTTGCGGATCGGAGGATGAGGCGAGGAATGCGGTGTCGTCAGCATATGTGCAGATTGTAAGGTTCCTGGAGGGGATGATGGGAAGGTCTGCAGTGTAGAGGGTGTAGAGGATAGGCCCCAGCACGCTGCCTTGTGGTACTCCGGCTCTGATCGGCCTAGGCGAGCTTAATGTGTTTCCACATCTCACTTGGAAGACTCTATCCTCGGTGTAAGATTTGAGGAGGGCAAATTGGGAACTTGGGAGGTTGGTTTTGATTTTGTGTAGGAGCCCAGGGTGCCATACTCTATCAAATGCTTGTTTGACGTCCAGCATTACCGCGCAACAGTATTCTTTTTGCTCGAAAGCATCCAGTATGTGCTCAACTACCCGGTGGCATTGTTCGGGCGTTCCATGGCAGCGTCTGAAGCCAAACTGGTGATCAGGGATCAGTCCGGCCTCGTCAAGTACTGGCAATACTCTGCGCAAAAATACTCTTTCGAGTATTTTGGAGAGGATTGCCAGCAAACTGATTGGACGGTAGGAGGCTAGTTTGTCTTCAGGCTTTCCAGGCTTAAGGAGGACGATAACCTCGGCGCATTTCCAATCCTTAGGGAAGTACCCTAGCCGAAAGCAGCTATTAAATATGTTAGCCAGCAACTGGGAGCAGATGAGTGGCGTCATTTTTAGCGCAGTCGCGTCGATGCGATCCATACCTGGGGACTTGCTGCTCTTAAGGGTGGCGATCTCCTGCATAATCTCCTCAGGTACAACGGGTTGGATTGGCGGGCCAGGGACACTTGGAGTGTCGATGTACCTGAGAGTTTCGGCGCGCTCTTCTGTTGTACAGCAGTCGAACGGAGAAAAGGTGTTGTGGAGGTGTTCAGCGAAGGCCTCTGCTCTCTCTGCGTCAGATCGGCACCATGTACCATCCGCTTTGCGCACGGGTGATACCTTTTTTACTGGTCTTCTGATGTGACGAGTGACATTCCAGAGGTTGTGTTGTGGGTCTCCTGGTGAAAGCTCTTCGAGGAACCTACGAAAGGAGTCCTGACGAAGGCTGCAAAGCTTCTCCTTCAGCTCTTTGGTGGCACGATTGAGTGCTGTCTTGTCCCTTGGGTTCCGTGTCGAGAACCACTTTCTCCTGAGGCGTCTCTTCTCGGCCACGAACGCCGCTATTTCAGGGGACCAGAGGTGAAGGTCCCTTTCTGGAGTTCTCACGGTCGTGCGGGGCGGCGGGGGGCGGTCGAGTGGTGATGGTAGTTGTCTGTTAAGCGAGAGGTCCGGAGTTCAACTCCTGGGTGCCGCGGCGACTTATATTTATTTTTTTTGTATCTTATATTTTTTTATACCCTTGCATAGGGTATATTAATTTTAGCCAGAAGTTTGCAACGCACCTTAGGAGACATCTCCGACCCTATAAAGTATATATATTCTGAATCAGCATCACCAGAGGAGTCGAAAAATGGATGTCCGTCTGTCCGTCCGTCCGTCCGTCCGTCCGTCCGTCCGTCCGTCCGTCCGTCCGTCCGTCTGTTGCAACGCAAACTAGTCTCTCAGTTTTTGAGTTATCTTCATGAAACTTGGCACACAAGCTTCTTATTGCTGTAGGCTGTAAATAAGTCGGAACGGGCCAGATCGGACTGATATATCGTATAGCTGTCATGGAGCCTATCGGCCGATTTTCGTTATATTTCAAGATATAGCTATCAGGCTTACCACATCCAAATCTAAGTGTGTCCCTAATAATAAAGTTCGAAATCGAACTTTTATAACTTATAACGATCAACGTTCGGTCTAATGAAGGTTCATTTTGCAATTTTATGGAAACCTGAGTACTATTACATGTAGCTGTTAAACAAAAAATCATGTAGCTGTTATTCAAACGCATTTTTGATTGAGAACTTTCCAAATTTATTTATAGTTTATGACCAACAGATCCTTTACAACACAAAGACATTTCCTCATAACATTTTGTGTTAGGTATATAAGAAATCCAGGTATATACAAAAGCATTAAAAAGGTAGAATTATTTTTTTTCGAAGCAGGTGTTTGATTCATAGCCTTAATCAGGTAAAAATCTTGACTTCCTTTACTGTTATAATTGTTCAATAAATACCACAGAAACCAGCAGCAATCCAAATATATTTTATATTTTGTATAACTGCAAGGGTATGAAACCTTCGGCAAGCCGAAGGTAGCCTTGCTTTCTTGTTTTATTTTATAGTGTGTTGCAAAATTCAAAATAAATTTTTAGTATATTTAAAGCCACTTAGAATCGAAAGAGACAATGAGCAGCAACACAAAAAACAAACGACAAATCTAATTAGATATGTTGAGATGTATTGTGAGGCAGCATATATGTATGTATGTATAGGCGTCTCTATCACACATGCATAATTTATAACTACAAAGTAGTAAAAGCATAGGGCAACATCCAATAAGAATCGAGAGGAACTTGCATAGGCAAAACTAATTAGAGACGGAAAGAAATAAAATGCAAGAACGCATTGTTCACATTTGGCACGTGTTTTCCCGAAGAATTGTAGCGGTATATCACAGTCGAGTCAGCTCGACTGTAGCCTTTCCGACTTGTTTTGACTTCTTTTTTTATGGCTTTTACTAATACCAGTGCACCACACTTATTAGGGTTTTCCCTTTCTGCCAAGCACGCTGTTACTCAAACGATATTGCAATTCATCTCAAACTCATTGAGTATCTCTGTTAAGTTCACCCAATAACGTAACCAAATTTTTATAGTAATAGCAAAACTCAATGACTTATTTCCGACACGACGATCCTGATTTTAACTTGTCCTCATGTTTTATAATCTTTGCCAAAATTGTAATTTCAAGTCATTTCTTTATTCAAATTGCAATTACTCATTTAACATTATTTATTACAAGCTTCTCATTACATATTTCCTTTTACATATTTCATATTAGCAGGATGTCACTCTTATTTTCTTAGTAGCTTGCACTCTTCGGCATAATCCCGAACATTTGGCTATTTGGCTATACGATTACTGTCCGCCACACAATATCATCCTTCACTGGGCTGATTATTGAACCCAGCCTCGGTGTATTTCCCCCACCTCCCTAGGTGACAGAGAGAGTCATTTGACCAACGTCTTCTTCATCGTTGTCAAGCTTCCAAACAACTTGTACATCTAGTAAACTTCGCACACTCTCATGCGGATACTTGTTAGTTCGCTTACTCGTCAAAGATTTTGACAGATAATTATAATAAAATTTATATTTTATTACTTAAGCCTTATCCTTGTCAAAACTATCCTTATTATACTGTGCACTGTTGTTTATATTAATCTTTGTCTTTGCCCTTAAATCCTCTAAATTTACTTGTGCTTCATCAATAATAGATAACATGCCTAGTGGCCTTGCTTCTTTTCCTATCAGCAACTCTAGCTACACGATTGGTAGTACAGTTCATGGCCAATTGAACGTCCTCCAATGCATCCTGCCACGAGCGTTAACTAGTTTTCATTGCAGTTAGCGTGCTTTTCATCGTGCTCTTGACCCGTTCCACCTGTCCATTAATTCGATTAGCACCTGTCGCACCTAAATTCTACTCAATTTAAATTGTGGAACAAAATTTACGGAAATCATTACTTAAAAAGCATCTACCTTGATTTGCTATAATTCGATTGGGTACCCCAAATAGTGATATGGCTGACTTTACTGGCTTAGTAAAACTTATCGCGTCTTACTTCAAGGTATGATACAAGTGAAGTCAGTCATATATTTCGTGAAGGCATATATTTGTATAATGACATACTTTTTTCATCATTTTTGCCCCTCAATTTATCGCATAGATCAATATGAATAGTATGCCATGGAATTTATATTTTGGGTATAGGATGTCATTTAGTGCAGTTACCTTACCCGACAAAGGTTTGGACAACTTGCATGTTAAACAGTTTCAACAAATTTTCTTACGTATTTACCATATTGACTTTATTCAAAGTTTTCTGCTATATGCATTACTGCCTTATGTACGTGATTAATAACAGACCACCTAACTTTGAATAAAAGCCGTATTGGTCTGTATTTCATTACTAGCTGTGATAAAATTGATAACACACTCAGGTCGCGTTGCTGTCCAGAAATTTACTAGTTATGCGATATGGATGCCTAATCAATACGTAGAGCCATCTGGCTGCCCTTACGATATTCTACCTCAAAGTTAAACGATGGCATAAACATCCACCATCGATTCTACTTTGCTATGACTGGTTTTTGATGAATTACAGTCCGTATAACGACAAACTTTTTTCCTTTAAAGTAATTCCTGAAGTACTTGGTGGCATTATATACAGATAGTGTCTCCAACTCGTGTGAATAATACATAGACTCCGCTTTAGTAGTACACTTGCTATAGTATTCGATAACTCTACGCTTGCCTTCTAATTAATAACTTTTAGACGAATTTTATTTGTCTTGAATGTTATCATTCATTTGTTCGGCACATCATGGGAAGAATTGAAATAGGATGCCAAACCTATGAATTGCCTTAACTGAGTCACTGTTTTCGGTTGACATAATGCGGTTAAAGCTCGTATTTTCATAGGGTTGGGTTTCATCTCACTATTATAAATAATCCCGAATCCCAGATATTTTATTTCCGTTCGCATAAAAGCAGACTTTTTGATGCTTAAGGAAAATATTAAGCACAACATGAAACAAAATTTCTACGTTGAATTTGAAAATTTACACAGCTGATAATATCTGTCGCCAATGCCTCTTCAAATAACCAAATTATTAAATTCGCTCTTTTCTTCTGATTTCTTCCGACAATCCGTTACTATGTGCCCGAGTTTACCGCAATAATGAACGCATTTTGAACCTTTTACCTTTATAAATCCATTTATAATGCCCTTAATAATTCCGCAATTATTATATTTTGCGGATGTACTATCACTTGCCACCTGGCGTCAGAATGCTTCTGCGGCTTAGACGATTCCACTCTGTTGATCACTTGTTGATCCACTTGTTGATCAGCCATGTTCTTCTTAATAATTGCGCAGCGAGTCGCATTGGTTTACTGTGGTTTGCAGACACTCAATATTGTTTTACTTTGTCCTTTCACTGCTTGCATATACTGACTCCTGGCCATATACTGACTGATGGTCCCATCTATCCATCAAGTTTTCCTGACATTATTTTTTATAACCGCTACTCGTAGAGTAAAAGGGTGTTATAGCTTTGTGCTAACCAAAATGTAATAAAGTATATATATTCTGGATCAGCATGAACAGCCGAGTCGATATAGCCATGTCCGTCTGTCT
The DNA here is from genome assembly GCA_018151445.1 of Zaprionus inermis. Lineage (NCBI taxonomy): Eukaryota > Metazoa > Arthropoda > Insecta > Diptera > Drosophilidae > Zaprionus > Zaprionus inermis. The sequence goes on from JAECXD010000051.1 coordinate 13,153, forward strand.
GTCTGTCTGTCCGTCCGTGTGAAAACCTAGATCTCAGCTATTATAAGAGCTAGAACTACCAAATTTGGAGACAATATGTGTTAATTCTGCACGCAGATCAAGATCAAATCGAAAAAAGCTGCAAATATAGCTCTACAGCAATCATTTTTTATACATGTGATAAAAACCACCATGCGGGCGTGTTGACAAAGTTTCAATAAGATCGGCTGATAAATAAAGAAGATATACAAGAAATAGTATTACCCTGTGGCCATGTGCTTATGTCGGGTTTTCCTGATGTTAGTACCCGAGTTCAACTCCAGCAGCAGACAATTTTTTTTTTAATTATGTGGCAACTTTTTTTATACCCTTGCAGAGGGTATATTAATTTTAGCCAGAAGTTTGCAACGCACCGTAGGAGACATCTCCGACCCTATAAAGTATATATATTCTGAATCAGCATCACCAGAGGAGTCGAAAAATGGATGTCCGTCTGTCCGTCTGTCCGTCCGTCCGTCCGTCCGTCTGTTGCAACGCAAACTAGTCCCCCAGTTATTGAGCTATCTTCATGAAACTTGGCACACAAGCTTCTTATTGCTGTAGGCTGTAAATAAGTCGGAACGAGCCAGATCGGACCGATATATCGTATAGCTGTCATAGAAGCTATCGGCCGATTTTTGTTCTTTTTCAAGATATTGCAACAAGATTTGGCAAATCCTATTCATATTACGTTCTTAATGTGCTGTCAAAATTGTATCAAAATCGGACCACTATAACATATAGCTGCCATAGGAACAATCGGCTGAAATCAGGGTTTTTGTATGCAAACCTGTTTTGTTTTTGGAAATACCGCACATTATCAATACTTTTTAATGTTATACAGTAACCCGCCCTTAGTTTTTCCATTTAAATATCTCAGACGTTTATATTCTATAGCTGTTATAGGAACAATCAGTCAGTCCGTCTGTCTGTTGCAACTCAAATTAGTCCCCCAGTTATTGAGCTATCTTCATGAAACTTGGCACACAAGCTTATTATTGCTGTAGGCTGTAAATAAGTCGGAACGAGCCAGATCGGACCGATATATCGTATAGCTGTCATAGAAGCTATCGGCCGATTTTTGTTGTTTTTCAAGATATTGCAACAAGATTTGGCAAATCCTATTCATATTACGTTCTTAATGTGCTGTCAAAATTGTATCAAAATCGGATCGGAGCTGCTCGTTGCAGCTATAACAGTAACATCTCTTAGTGTGTGGGTGCCTAACACTCTCTCGCGCTCACTCGCCTACTCTCACTATCTTTTGCGTGCGCTCTTGACTCGCAATCCTCTCTGAACAGCTCCAAATGCAAGTTGATGACATTCTATCGAGCCAGTCCAAAGTACGTTTCCTACACTCTTTGTGGTTGTGTCTTAGAAAGAATTACTCTAGTTGATGATCTTGGGGTCCGTTTGGACCGAAAACTAAAGTTTTCCGAACATATTTCCCATATGGTCAATAAAGCCATGGGTGTGCTTGGCTTTATTAAGAGATGGTCTAAGGAGTTTGACGATCCTTATGTAACAAAGACCCTCTATACCTCACTTGTTCGTCCAATTCTGGAATATGGATCATGCGTATGGTGTCCCCAGTACACTACTCACAAAAACCGCATTGAATCTGTACAAAAAAATTTTTTAATTTTCGCCTTACGAGGCCTTAACTGGGACGTAAATTTAAGACTTCCTTCCTATGGCAGTAGACTTCTACTACTTAACTTACCTTCTCTAGCTAATCGTAGAACCATGCTGGGTGTAGTATTTATTAATAACCTCATCCAAGGTGACATTGACAGTGTTGACCTGGTTAGCCAGCTACACTTTTCTGTCCCTTGTAGATTAACACGTAATTACTTACCACTAACTCTTCCTAATTGTAGGTCGAACTATGCCCTTCATGATCCGTTTAGGGTATTATGTTCTGACTATAATAATCTTTACTTTCTTTCTTCTAACGCTTCCTCTGTTGCATGCCTAAAATTTGAAATCTTGTCCTACCTATCTAGAAATTAAGTAATCTTTCCTCGAAAATCTTTTCTATCTCGGTATCTTTGCATGCCCGCGTTCTCTATTTCGCGTTTCGAGTCGTACGTCAGACGACTGTGCCCCTCGGTCGGTTGGGCGGGAGGTGGACATTCGCTGTGTCTGGGATCCGCGCGTAACAAGCATCGGCTTGGTTTTGCAAGGACCACTTGATTATACATTCATTGTATCAACGTCCAAAAAAAAAAAAAAAAAAAATAACATATAGCTGCCATAGGAACAATCGGCTGAAATCAGGGTTTTTGTATGCAAACCTGTTTTGTTTTTGGAAATACCGCACATTATCAATACTTTTTAATGTTATACAGTAACCCGCCCTTAGTTTTTCCATTTAAATATCTCAGACGTTTATATTCTATAGCTGTTATAGGAACAATCAGTCAGTCCGTCTGTCTGTTGCAACTCAAATTAGTCCCCCAGTTATTGAGCTATCTTCATGAAACTTGGCACACAAGCTTATTATTGCTGTAGGCTGTAAATAAGTCGGAACGAGCCAGATCGGACCGATATATCGTATAGCTGTCATAGAAGCTATCGGCCGATTTTTGTTGTTTTTCAAGATATTGCAACAAGATTTGGCAAATCTTATTCTAATTACGTTCTTAATGTGCTGTTAAAATTGTATCAAAATCAGACCACTATAACATATAGCTGCCATAGGAACAATCGGCTGAAATCAGGGTTTTTGTATGCAAACCTGTTATGTTTTTGGAAATACCGCACATTATCAATACTTTTTAATGTTATACAGTAACCCGCCCTTAGTTTTTCCATTTAAATATCTCAGAAGTTTATATTATATACATAGCTGTTATAGGAACAATCAGTCAGTCCGACTGTCTGTTGCAACTCAAATTAGTCCCTCAGTTATTGAGCTATCTACATGAAACTTGGCACACAAGCTTATTATTGCTGTAGGCTGTAAATAAGTCGGAACGAGCCAGATCGGACCGATATATCGTATAGCTGTCATAGAAGCTATCGGCCGATTTTTGTTGTTTTTCAAGATATTGCAACAAGATTTGGCAAATCTTATTCTAATTACGTTCTTAATGTGCTGTTAAAATTGTATCAAAATCAGACCACTATAACATATAGCTGCCATAGGAACAATCGGCTGAAATCAGGGTTTTTGTATGCAAACCTGTTATGTTTTTGGAAATACCGCACATTATCAATACTTTTTAATGTTATACAGTAACCCGCCCTTAGTTTTTCCATTTAAATATCTCAGAAGTTTATATTATATACATAGCTGTTATAGGAACAATCAGTCAGTCCGACTGTCTGTTGCAACTCAAATTAGTCCCCCAGTTATTGAGCTATCTTCATGAAACTTTGCTCACAAGCTTCTTATTTCTGCCCTCTTTAAATAAGTCGGAACGGGCCAGATCGGACTGATATATCGTATAGCTGTCATGAAGCCTATCGGCCGATTTTCGTTATATATCAAGATATAGCTATCAGGCTTACCACATCCAAATCTAAGTGTGTCCCTAATAATAAAGTTCGAAATCGAACTTTTATAACATATAACGATCAACGATCGGCCTAATGAAGGTTCATGTTGCAATTTTATGGAAATCTGAGTACTATTACATATAGCTGTTAAACAAAAAATCATGTAGCTGTTATTCAAACGCATTTTTGAATGAGAACTTTCCAAACTTATTTATATTTTATGACCAACAGATCCTTTACAACACAAAGACATTTCCTCATAACATTTTGTGTTAAGTATATAAGAAATCCAGGTATATACAAGAGCATTAAAAAGGTAGAATTATTTTTTTTCGAAGCAGGTGTTTGATTCATAGCCTTAATCAGGTAAAAATCTTGACTTTCAGTACTGTTATAATTGTTCAATAAATACCACAGAAACCAGCAATCCAAATATAATTTATATTTTGTATAACTGCAAGGGTATGAAACCTTCGGCAAGCCGAAGGTAGCCTTGCTTTCTTGTTTTTTTTTTTTTTAACTTATGTGGCAACTCTTTTTTTTTTATTATGTGCACCGAAAATATTCATAGTGCAATTTTATCGGTCATCGCGTAAGAAATGCAGTGGTCGAGTGGTGATGGTAGTTGACTGTTAAGCGAGAGAGAGGTCCGGAGTTCAACTCCTGGGTGCCGCGGCGACTTATATTTATTTTTTTTGTATCTTATATTCTTTTTATTCCCTTGCAGAGGGTATATTAATTTTAGCCAGAAGTTTGCAACGCACCTTAGGAGACATCTCCGACCCTATAAAGTATATATATTCTGAATCAGCATCACCAGAGGAGTCGAAAAATGGATGTCCGTCTGTCCGTCCGTCTGTCTGTTGCAACTCAAATTAGTCCCCCAGTTATTGAGCTATCTTCATGAAACTTGGCACACAAGCTTATTATTGCTGTAGGCTGTAAATAAGTCGGAACGAGCAAGATCGGACCGATGTATCGTATAGCTGTCATAGGAGCTATCGGCCGATTTTTGTTGTTTTTCAAGATATTGCAACAAGATTTGGCAAATCCTATTCTTATTACGTTCTTAATGTGCTGTCAAAATTGTATCAAAATCGAACCAGTATAACATATAGCTGCCATAGGAACAATCGGCTGAAATCAGGGTTTTTGTATGCAAACCCGTTTTGTTTTTGGAAATACCGAACATTATCAATACTTGTTAATGTTATACAGTAACCCGCCCTTAGTTTTTCCATTTAAATATCTCAGACGTTTATATTCTATAGCTGTTATAGGAACAATCAGTCAGTCCGTCTGTCTGTTGCAACTCAAATTAGTCCCCCAGTTATTGAGCTATCTTCATGAAACTTGGCACACAAGCTAATTATTGCTGTAGGCTGTAAATAAGTCGGAACGAGCCAGATCGGACCGATATATCGTATAGCTGTCATAGAAGCTATCGGCCGATTTTTGTTGTTTTTCAAGATATTGCAACAAGATTTGACAAATCCTATTCATATTACGTTCTTAATGTGCTGTCAAAATTGTATAAAAAGCGGACCACTATAACATATAGCTGCCATAGGAACAATCGGCTGAAATCAGGGTTTTTGTATGCAAACCTGTTTTGTTTTTGGAAATACCGCACATTATCAATACTTGTTAATGTTATACAGTAACCCGCCCTTAGTTTTTCCATTTAAATATCTCTGACGTTTATATTCTATAGCTGTTATAGGAACAATCAGTCAGTCCGTCTGTCTGTTGCAACTCAAATTAGTCCCCCAGTTATTGAGCTATCTTCATGAAACTTGGCACACAAGCTTATTATTGCTGTAGGCTGTAAATAAGTCGGAACGAGCCAGATCGGACCGATATATCGTATAGCTGTCATAGAAGCTATCGGCCGATTTTTGTTGTTTTTCAAGATATTGCAACAAGATTTGACAAATCCTATTCATATTACGTTCTTAATGTGCTGTCAAAATTGTATAAAAAGCGGACCACTATAACATATAGCTGCCATAGGAACAATCGGCTGAAATCAGGGTTTTTGTATGCAAACCTGTTTTGTTTTTGGAAATACCGCACATTATCAATACTTGTTAATGTTATACAGTAACCCGCCCTTAGTTTTTCCATTTAAATATCTCTGACGTTTATATTATATACATAGCTGTTATAGGAACAATCAGTCAGTCCGTCTGTATGTTGGAACTCAAATTAGTCCCCCAGTTATTGAGCTATCTACATGAAACTTTTCACCCAACCTTCTTATTTCTGCCCTCTTTTAATAAGTCGGAACGGGCCAGATCGGACTGATATATCGTATAGCTGTCATGAAGCCTATCGGCCGATTTTCGTTATATTTCAAGATATAGCTATCAGTCTTACCCATCCAAATCTAAGTGTGTCCCTAATAATAAAGTTCGAAATCGAACTTTTATAACTTATAACGATCAACGATCGGCCTAATGAAGGTTCATGTTGCAATTTTATGGAAATCTGAGTACTATTACATGTAGCTGTTAAACAAAAAATCATGAAGCTGTTATTCAAACGCATTTTTTAATGAGAACTTTCCAAATTTAGATTTTATGACCAACAGATCCTTTACAAAGACATTTCCTCATAACATTTTGTGTTAAGTATATAAGAAATCCAGGTATATACAAAAGCATTAAAAAGGTAGAATTATTTTTTTTCGAAGCAGGTTTTTGATTCATAGCCTTAATCAGGTAAAAATCTTGACTTCCTGTATTGTTATAATTGTTCAATAAATACCACAGAAACCAGCAGCAATGCAAATATATTTTATATTTTGTATAACTGCAAGGGTATGAAACCTTCGGCAAGCCGAAGGTAGCCTTGCTTTCTTGTTAATGTTATACAGTAACCCGCCCTTAGTTTTTCCATTTAAATATCTCAGACGTTTATATTCTATAGCTGTTATAGGAACAATCAGTCAGTCCGTCTGTCTGTTGCAACGCAAATTAGTCCCCCAGTTATTGAGCTATCTTCATGAAACTTGGCACACAAGCTTATTATTGATGTAGGCTGTAAATAAGTCGGACCGATATATCGTATAGCTGTCATAGAAGCTATCGGCCGATTTTTGTTGTTTTTCAAGATATTGCAACAAGATTTGGCAAATCCTATTCTTATTATGTTCCTAATGTGCTGTCAAAATTGTATCAAAATCGGACCACTATAACATATAGCTGCCATAGGAACAATCGGCTGAAATCAGGGTTTTTGTATGCAAACCTGTTTTGTTTTTGGAAATACCGCACATTATCAATACTTTTTGATGTTATACAGTAACCCGCCCTTAGTTTTTCCATTTAAATATCTCAGACGTTTATATTCTATAGCTGTTATAGGAACAATCAGTCAGTCCGCGTGTCTGTTGCAACTCAAATTAGTCCCCCAGTTATTGAGCTATCTTCATGAAACTTTGCTCACAAGCTTCTTATTTCTGCCCTCTTTAAATAAGTCGGAATGGGCCTGATCGGACTGATATATCGTATAGCTGTCATGGAGCCTATCGGCCGATTTTCGTTATATTTCAAGATATAGCTATCAGGTTTATCACATCCAAATCTAAGTGTGTCCCTAATAATAAAGTTCGAAATCGAACTTTTATAACTTATAACGATCAACGATCGGCCTAATGAAGGTTCATGTTGCAATTTTATGGAAACCTGAGTACTATTACATGTAGCTGTTAAACAAAAAATCCTGTAGCTGTTATTCAAACGCATTTTTGAATGAGAACTTTCCAAATTTATTTATATTTTATGACCAACAGATCCTTTACAACACAAAGACATTTCCTCATAACATTTTGTGTTAAGTATATAAGAAATCCAGGTATGTACAAAAGCATTAAAAAGGTAGAATTATTTTTTTTCGAAGCAGGTGTTTGATTCATAGCCTTAATCAGGTAAAAATCTTGACTTCCTGTACTGTTATAATTGTTCAATAAATACCATAGAAACCAGCAACAATCCAAATATATTTTATATTTTTTATAACTGCAAGGGTATGAAACCTTCGGCAAGCCGAAGTGTATGCAAAATTCAAAATAAATTTTTAGTATATTTAAAGCCACTTAGAATCGAAAGAGACATTGAGCAGCAACACAAAAAACAAACGACAAATCTAATTAGATATGTTGCGATGTTTTGTGAGGCAGCATATATGTATGTATGTATAGACGTCTCTATCACACATGCATAATTTATAACTGCAAAGTAATAAAAGCAGTGAATCTCAAAGTTTTCTCTTTCGCACACCAAAGTTAGAACAGAGTCACAACGATCACCAGAGGGAGGGGACGTCTAGCGGAATCGGCGATACAGTTATCGCGCCTATGCTTCATCTTTCTTTTCACTACTTCGAGATCTGTGTTCTCTAGTTTAATAAAGAGGTCATTCACTTTATTCATATGTATGTATATATGTATGTAATTGCACAGATTAGCTTCGATGGACAGCTCGCGACAATCCGACGTCCGACCGGTATTCTTGTAAATTAAAGACTTCTAACTCTTTTTTATAGCTGTTCCAAGATAAGCGAAAACTTCCTCTAAACTAAACTATCCGTTAGATCGATTTTGTTTGTTGTAGGGTGTGTATGTGTAGTTACTAGACAAGTTAATTAGTTTTGTGTAGCTAGCATCGCTGCGAAGGTAGTTTATAAATCTTATATATCCCAAAGGCATTAAACCTTAATGCAATAAAGCCAACGACCGAGACAGAGGGTCAATATAATTACAAGTTCAATCCAACGATCGCAGCTGTTAAAAAGTGTTTGCCCAAGTTAAATGGCAAGCATTCAAAGTATTGAAATTTTATGTGCCTTTTTGAAAGTTTAGCTCACAATGACACTACTTTAACTAACATGGTCTGCTGTTTATAAGATGAAGCATTGGGAGTAGTTAAGCTGTATCAGTTAAAGCAGTATACGATAATACATGACATATTCTTTGATACTATCGTCTTACTTTATCGTCTTTTTATTGCAAGCCGGAAACGTACAACAATTATTCTTGTCATTCGTTTGCTGCCATCTCAGTTATGCAGCGCTTTGAATTTGTTAAGACCCAAAAGTTGTGTCTCAATTGCCTGACCAAAAACCCTCTCCATTCCTTGCTAGACAAGTATAATACACCTGTTCCAGACGAGACACCTTCTCTTCAAGCGACTGCTACTCGTTTTTACCACAGCTAACTTCAATGTAAGAAATCGATATGGACAAATGCATCCGGCCAGAGCCTTGCTCGATCAAATGAATTTGATGTCTGAGAGCATGGCTCAAAAGCTACGATTCAAGCGGGAACCAACTATCTCAAGCGGGAACTAGCTATCTCAATGGTTGGTGGTGCAAATACATATAGGAAAAATAAGATATGCGCCTCTATCCAATCTCTTCTCAATTCACATGCATTTTTCGATGACTGTTGGGATAAAATCTGTTTCTACTGCTCAACCTAGGCAGTTAATTGCCATAATAAATTGGAAAATACCCAAGAATATTAATCTGGCAGATCCAGTTCTTTAGGCTAGCTGAGGTTGATACTCTCTTGGGCGCAGAATTGTTTTACGAGTTGCTGTGCGTTGGATAATAAAAATTACGTTCCGAACTTCCCTAAATGCAAAAAAACGCTGCTAGGTGTATAGTAGAGGGCAAATATACTGAAAAAATGCATCGTCATCAGTTCAGTGGGTGTTTAGTAGCTCAAAATAATGATTGTTCTCTCGACTCCTTAGTTAGCCGTTTCGGGGAATTGGATTAATATCTAGTTGAGTCAAAGTCTCTTCGCCAAACAGCTGCACAACAGGCTTGTTAACTGTTTTTCAAGAAGACTGCCAAAAAGTTATCTTTCGGTCGCTTTAAATTCAAACAGCCTTTTAAGACCCATCCAAAGGTTCTTGGTCTGTCCTTTCAAACTGCTGAAAGGCGTTTTCTACAACTTGAGCGTAAATTGTCGAAGGATGCAATTCTTCGAAATATGTACCAAGATTTTATAAAAGTATACCCCGACTTAGGACACATGTCCATTCTGCAGTCTGTTCCTCTAGGGCAGCATTACTTTATTCCTATCAATGCGTTCTTACACCTGACAGTACCTCCACCAAGCTTCGGGTAGTTTTCGACGCTTCTGCCTGTTTGAGCTTGCCAACATATATGGACAATCACATCCTATTGAATCTGATGTGATCAACAATTTTTTTTTATGTAGATGATATGTTGGCAGGGGCAGACAGCGTAAAGAAACTAAACACCATGTGCAAGGAAGTTTGTGATATATTGGAATCAGGAGGGTTGCCAATAGCTTAGTGGGCATCTAACCATAGCATCCAGGTTTGAAATACTGACTCTAGCGAAGTAACAGCAGTGTGCAGCGAAAACACTTGGAATGCGTTGGGCACCTCAAGAGGATCTTTTTATACCCGCTACTCGAAGAGTATAAGGGTATTATAACTTTGTGCCAACCGAAAATGTTTGTAACAGGCAGAAGGAGACATCTCCGACCCCATAAAGTATATATATTCTGAATCAGCATGAACAGCCGAGTCGATATAGCCATGTCCGTCTGTCCGTCTGTCCGTCTGTCCGTCTGTCCGTCTGTCCGTCTGTCTGTCCGTATGAAAACCTAGATCTCAGCTATTATAAGAGCTAGAGCTACCAAATTTGGAGACAATATGTGTTAATTATGCCCGCAGATCAAGTTTATTTTGGATTTTTGCCACGCCTCCATCCGCCCCCAAAAATCGATAATAAATCGATAATAGCTGCAAATATAGCTCTACAGCATTCATTTTTTATCCATGTGATAAAAACCACCATCCGGGCGTGTTGCGAAAGTTTCAATAAGATCGGCCGATAAATAAGGAAGATATTCAAGAAATAGTATTGCCTTGTGGCCATGTGCCTGTGTCGGTTTTTCCTAATGTTAGTACCCGAGTTCAACACCAGCAGCAGACAACTTTTTTTAATTATGTGGCAACTTTTTTTTTAAATTATGTGGCAACTTTTTTTTTAATTATGTGCACCGAAAATATTCATGGTGCAATTTTATCGGTTATTGCGAAAGAAGTGCAGTGGTCGAGTGGTGATGGTAGTTGACTGTTCAGCGAGACGTCCGGAGTTCAACTCCTGGGTGTGCCTGGGCGACTTAAATTTATTTTTTTGTATCTTATATTTTTTTTTATTTTATAGTGTGTTGCAAAATTCAAAATAAATTTTTAGTATATTTAAAGCCACTTAAAATCGAAAGAGACATTGAGCAGCAACACAAAATACAAACGACAAATCTAATTAGATATGTTGAGATGTATTGTGAGGCAGCATATATGTATGTATGTATAGGCGTCTCTATCACACATGCATAATTTATAACTGCAGAGTAATAAAAGCAAAGGGCAACATCCAATAAGAATCGAGTGGAACTTGCATAGGCAAAACAAATTAGAGACGGAAAGAAATAAAAAGCAAGAACGCATTGTTCACATTTGGCACGTGTTTTTCCGAAGAATTGTAGCGGGTATATCACAGTCGAGTCAGCTCGACTGTAGCCTTTCCGACTTGTTAAATACTTTTAAAATAATCTTGAAGTGAATAGTTTCTCATCGCTAAACAGTTGTTAGCAGCTCCTCGATTATTTGATCAAATCTTATTCTTATTACTTTCTTCTTACTTTCTACTGCTGTCAAAATTATATCAAAATCGGACCACTATAACATATAGCTGCCATAGGAACAATCGGCTGAAATCAGGGTTTTTGAATGCAAACCTGTTTTGTTTTTGTAAATACCACACATTATCAATACTTTTTAATGTTATACAGTAACCCGCCCTTAGTTTTTCCATTTAAATATCTCAGACGTTTATATTCTATAGCTGTTATAGGAACAATCAGTCAGTCCGTCTGTCTGTTGCCACGCAAATTATTCCCCAGTTATTATTATTCTTATTTCTGCCCTCTTTAAATAAGTCGGAATGGGCCAAATCGGACTGATATATCGTATAGCTGTCATGGAGCCTATCGGCCGATTTTCGTTATATTTCAAGATATAGCTATCAGGCTTACCACATCCAAATCTAAATGTGTCCCTAATAATAAAGTTCGAAATCTAACTTTTGTAACTTATAACGATCAACGATCGGCCTAATGAAGGTTCATGTTGCAATTTTATGGAAATCTGAGTACATTTACATGTAGCTTTTAAACAAAAAATCATATAGCTGTCAAACGCATTTTTGAATGAGAACTTTTCAAATTTAAATTTTATGACCAACAGATCCTTTACAACACAAAGACATTTCCTCATAACATTTTGTGTTAAGTATATAAGAAATCCAGGTATATACAAAAACATTAAAAAGGTAGAATTATTTTTTTTCGAAGCAGGTGTGTGATTCATAGCCTTAATCAGGTAAAAATCTCGACTTCCTGTTCTGTTATAATTGTTCAATAAATACTACAGAAACCAGCAGCAATCCAAATATATTTTATATTTTGTATAACTGCAAGGGTATGAAACCTTCGGCAAGCCGAAGGTAGCCTTGCTTTCTTGTTTTTATTACTTTGCAGTTATAACTCAGCAGAGGGCTTTAAATTATGCAAGTGTGAAAGTGACGCCTATACATACATACTTATATGGTGCCTCACAATACATCTCAACATATCTAATTAGATTTGTCGTTTGTTTTTCCGTTGCTGCTCAATGTCTTTTTCGATTCTAAGTGGCTTTAAATATACTAAAAACGTATTTTGAATATTGCAACACATTGTAAAATAAAAAATATATAAGGTACGAAAAAAAATAAATATAAGTCGGCCGCCTCAACCAGGAGTTGAACTCCGGACCTCTCGCTTAACAGTCAACTACCATCACCACTTGACCACCGCATTTCTTACGCGATGACCGATAAAATTGCATTATAAATATTTTCGGTGCACATAATTAAAAAAAAAAGTTGCCTGCTACTGGAGTTGAACTCGGGAACTAACATTAGGAAAAACCGACATAAGCACATGGCCACAGGGCAATACTATTTCTTGAATATCTTCCTTATTTATCGGCCGATCTTATTTATCACATGTATAAGAAATGATTGCTGTAGAGCTATATTTGCAGCTACAATTGATTTTTTTAGGCTTTATGGGAGCGGATGGAGGCGGGGCGAAAATCCAAAATAAACTTGATCTGCGTGTAGAATTGTTAGCTCTAGCTCTTATAATAGCTGAGATCTAGGTTTTCATACGGACGGACAGACAGAGAGTCGGTCAGACGATCAGTCGGTCAGATGGTCAGACGGACAGACGGACATGGCTATATCGACTCTGCAGTTCATGTTGATTTAGAATATGTATACTTCATGGAGTCGGAGATGTCTCAACATCTCTGTACAACATTCGTTATCGACCTCTTCTTTGCGACAAAACGGTCCAGCAAAAATAATTGAATTATAAACCGAAACTCGAGTCCCTGCTCTGGTGCCAATAAATGATCTCTAAGATTTTTTAGGGATTTTAACGAATTTAAAAACATTGAAATAAATTGACGTGGAGTTCGGTCCAAAACGCTAATGTGTAGTTGGCTTCAATGAACAAACGATAATGCTTAAGAAAGGTGAGAGTCCACAGTCCGACCACACTCCCCGAATTCGCCATCAGAAATTGCCGATCGGCTTACGCTAAGAGACTTTATGTGCTAATTGAATTGCTCCAACATTCCGTCCCCGTTGAAGAACTCCGGTCTTGTGCAGATCGGGAGAAGCGCCTGCTTATTAATTAGGCACCTAATTGCGCTTACTGGTGTTTTTATTTCCGCTACCCGAACCTTGTCATCGTCTCCTGAGATTGTGCGCTTTACGCTCCCGATTGTGCATCGCTTCGAGAGTATGTTGACCGATCCTTCCACCAGATTGGCCTAGCCGTTGGTCTACTGCGGTCGCTGTTGAAAACTGTTCCAATAGTCTTTTGACCACTTGCGCCAAAAGGACTGTCTGAGCGCCGACAACTATTGCCAACACTTCAAGCACGCGGGTCCTGGCTTGTTGTCGACTTTCCTGGGCAGCGCAAGCAAAGTCTGCCCTAGCGTAATCACGTCGCCATCGTTGGGATCGGTTAATGGAACCTAACATGTGAACCACGGGGATAGATTTGCATCTACTTGTATGCACGCCCAGCATTTGAGGTCCGAAGAGGACATGCCCTGGGTGTTATATTGAAACCATATGGAAAGTATTTAATCCAGGTATCCCATTCAGTTTTGTCTATAGAAACAAACGAGCGAATATACTCATTAAATGTTCCGTTCAATTGTCTCAAATCAACAGACGGTGATGGTGCGTAGTTGATGTAATGTTGGAAATTTTCATATACTTACACAAGTCATTTATAATTTGATTTTAATACTCAGTACCCATGTCCGTAATGATTATTTTCATTGGACCGTACTAAGGTATACAATTTTTAAAGATAGCTTTGGTAACTGATTTCGCACTTTTTGTTGGTATAGGTACCGATAACAAATATTTAGTTGAATTGCAGATTATAGTGACAGCATACTCATTTCTATTTTTATACCCTTGCAGAGGGTATATTAATTTTAGCCAGAATTTTGCAACGCACCTTAGGAGAAATCTCCGACCCTATAAAGTATATATATTCTGAATCAGCATCACCAGAGTAGTCGAAAAATGGATGTCCGTCTGTCCGTCCGTCCGTCTGTTGCAACGCAAACTAGTCTCTCAGTTTTTGAGCTTTCTTTATGAAACTTGGCACACAAGCTTCTTATTGCTGTAAGCTGTAAATAAGTCGGAACGATCGGACCAGATCGGACCGATATATCGAATAGCTGTCATAGAAGCTATCGGCCGATTTTTGTTGTTTTTCAAGATATTGCAACAAGATTTGGCAAATCTTATTCTTATTACTTTCTTCTTACTTTCTACTGCTGTCAAAATTATATCAAAATCGGACCACTATAACATATAGCTGCCATAGGAACAATCGGCTGAAATCAGGGTTTTTGTATGCAAACCTTTTTTGTTTTTGGAAATACCGCACATTATCAATACTTTTTAATGTTATACAGTAACCCGCCCTTAGTTTTTCCTTTTAAATATCTCAGACGTTTATATTCTATAGCTGTTATAGGAACAATCAGTCAGTCCGTCTGTCTGTTGCAACGCAAATTAGTCCCCCAGTTATTGAGCTATCTTCATGAAACTTTGCTCACAAGCTTCTTATTTCTGCCTTCTTTAAATAAGTCAGAATGGGCCAGATCGGACTGATATATCGTATAGCTGTCATGGAGCCTATCGGCCAATTTTCGTTATATTTCAAGATATAGCTATCAGGCTTACCACATCCAAATCTAAGTGTGTCCCTAATAATAAAGTTCGAAATCGAACTTTTATAGCTTATAACGATCAACGATCGGCCTAATGAAGGTTAATGTTGCAATTTTATGGAAATCTGAGTACTATTACATGTAGCTTTTAAACAAAAAATCATATAGCTGTCAAACGCATTTTTTCCTTTACAACACAAAGACATTTTCTCATAACATTTTGTGTTAAGTATATAAGAAATCCAGGTATATACAACAGCATTAAAAAGATAGAATTATTTTTTTTCGAAACAGGTGTTTGATTCATAGCCTTAATCAGGTAAAAATCTCGACTTCCTGTACTGTTATAATTGTTCAATAAATACCACAGAAACCAGCAGCAATCCAAATATATTTTATATTTTGTATAACTGCAAGGGTATGAAACCTTCGGCAAGCCGAAGGTAGCCTTGCTTTCTTGTTTAACCTTGGAAGTAGACCTTCTGACGAATCGTAAAGAAATTTAGATTTTATTTCGATTGAAGCTGCAAATATAGCTCTATAGCAATCATTTCATATACACGTGATAAATACCAGCCTGCGGGTAGTTTGCGAATTTCAATAAAATCGGCCGATACATATGGAAGATATTTAAGAAATAGTAATCCCTTGTTACCATGTGTTTTTGACTGTTTTTTCTAATGTTAGTTCCTCAATAGAGGAGACCCGCGTTCAACGCCAGTAGCAGGCAACTTTTTTTTCAACTATTTGAACAGAAAATATTTGGAATTATTTACAATGCACTTTTATCGACCATCGCGTAAAAAATGCAGTGCCCGAGTGGTGATGTTATCTGTTAACTGACTGTTAAGCGGGAGGTCCGGAATTCGACTCTTAGGTGCAGCTACCGACTACTTGTGACGTATTTTTTCAATTTTAAAACTTCTTAAATTTGATTAAACAGAATTTAATGGGGAGACGAAGAAGATAAACAATGAAATAGAGACACATTACATATTTGTTTTTGTCATGCAAGATAATCTGAAAGGTCTCATAATGCAACTGTGCTGACAAGGGCTTTAGTGCGTCAATAGCAAAGTGGATGTGGTGGCTACCTACGAAGTTTTCGTTTTTGGTAATCCACGTGGGAATAAAACTTACTTTTAATTTTTTTTGTATTCTCTATTTTTTGCATTTTACAGTGCGTTGCAAAATACAAAATAAGTTTTAAGTATATTTAAAGCCACCTAGAATCGAAAGAGGCAGGGAGCTGCAAATCAAAAAAACAAACGACAAATCAGATTAGATATGTTGAGATGTATTGTGAGGCACCATATACGTATGTATGTATACCTATATGTCTCTTTAACGCATGCATCGTTGAAAGCCCTCTGCTGAGCTCTAACATTAAAAGCAAAGCAAGCAATAAAAGCAAAGTGACAATATCCAATTGGAACCGAGTGGAACTTGCATAGTCAAAACAAATTAGGGACGGAGAGAAATGATAAGGAAGAACGCATTGTTCACATTTGATACGTGTTTTTATAAAAGTTATATCACAGTCGAGTTCGCTCGACTGTAGCCTTTCCAACTGGTTTATTGATAACCTGAAACATATTGGGCATTTCCATATTTTCTTTATTCATTTTGGATTCTTGCAATATATTATTACCGGCTGCGCAAGAATTTTTCTGTCTCGCTGAAGCTCTCATGGTGGTCTTCAGTATTTGTCATGGCTTTTAACTCTCACATATTATACCACTTGCTCTGCCGATTACCATTCAAAAGTGGTTGATCAAATATTGATCTGAACTACAAATTTAGTCCGGATTTTGTTTTATCCGTATAGTCACGAAATCGCTTCGTCAGTCAGTGGCTCCCTTTCGCCCAGCCAGGTGCGCTGCTTTTCCAATCTGTATAAATTAACCAGTTTCCTGGTTTGTTGTGTTTATAGTAAATTACGTCGGTTTTCGCAAGCCGGTGGCTTCACAATAAGTATTCGACGGAGTAGCTTTTAAATGTCTCTTTATTGAACAGAGCGAGTGCTGCTGCTTACGAGGGTACAAAAGAACTACTCTACTATGTTATTGCCGGCGTTATCGCGCGCGGCTTTTACTAATCAGATGTCAGGCGGAGCCGTGACAATAAAAGATTAGGAGTTTACTGTTTAAGCTTTATTGTACCGAGCCAAGCGGAGCTGTAGCGTCGGAGGCAACATCAGAACTAAATATAAGATACAAGAATTCAAACTTAGGAGCTAGCATGAAACCGAAACATATTGTTGCGATCTCATATTCGTAGCGGCCACGCAAATAAGCAGTGTCTGCCGGCTACGTATCGACATCCGGCATAATGCTTACGTTGCAGTATGCCGATGTTCTCGTATTTCATGCGCCCGTGGGAGCGACGATAGCTTTAGTTAACTATCCCCCCCTCAAGACGGAGGCCGCCCTCGGCCGACCTTAACTCAGCAATCGCCGTTCAGTTGTCTTGCGGACCTCTTGGCCTTCCAGGCGCGCCAGCCCACAATGGCAACACATAGCAGGAGGCAACATGATGCTGCTACGGTCAGTGCCACTTGCAGGGGTCGTTCGGCGTTGAATTCTTCTCTGAACCTCCGGATTGTCTCTAAGTTACCTTCATTTAGGCGATGAAGGTACGGGAGACTGAGCACGCTTTGGCAGGAGGTGATGTTCAGCAGAGGGAATTTTGCTACCTGGTGCTCTGTTCTGGACCCCATTCTGGTTGACGTACAGGGATCCGTTAATGACGGCATGTCGGGCGAAGGTAACAAGGTGCGTGCCATGCACCCAGATTTCAGAGCCGTTGTCCACTTAAACCTTGGCGGCCCTGTCGTTCATAATAACGATCCCCTCATCCACGTGGGTGATGGGATCCAGGCTGCTGGGTTGTGTTTCGCAGTGCGCCGCGTCGCCTGCATGGAGTTCTCTCGCTCATGGGCTGCCTGATGACAGCTGGCAGCGGGTGGCGCTGGTTGATGCGGTGCAAGCTTTAACGGTGCAGATCTCGTTGTTGCACTCTGCGATAACGCCATCATCTAAACGTAGCATGGCTCATTCGTGACTAATGGGGA
The DNA here is from genome assembly GCA_018151445.1 of Zaprionus inermis. Lineage (NCBI taxonomy): Eukaryota > Metazoa > Arthropoda > Insecta > Diptera > Drosophilidae > Zaprionus > Zaprionus inermis. The sequence goes on from JAECXD010000051.1 coordinate 31,105, forward strand.
AAATAGTAATATTCTTACAGGCGAACTTAATTACCGGAAATTTAATGATAAAGTGTAATGTGTTATTGGATTGCATAATCTTTACGGACGATACGGACATGAGGTCCCCTATGGGGGTGTTGGTGGGCTCCTCTAGCCAAACTGAACTTAAATCTGCGTGATCAAGAATATTTGGGCTAACAATGTTCATTAAATTAAATTTTGAAGCTCCATCATGAGCATTCTACTTCTCGCGAGCAATGTTTCATACAAATGACCGGTGTCAATTTGCGACTCTTTTGCTGTCTTGAGGATTAAGTTGACGGTGACAGTTAGTTTATTATTTTGACTCAGGACTTTGGTATTGACTTCTATTTGCCTATTGTTTGCGTTGATCAACCGCGCTTCTAAGACCCTACCCTTCTCCAAATCACTGGACGGATAAGATTGATCTTGTGGGTGAAAGTTTTTCTGTTCTGTAGCCAAGGGGGAACCCCACCAATAATAAGAAAAGTGTTTAAGAATATAATATGCGCAGATGGCGCTAAGCTTAGATCTACTACAAGTAGCGCCCCTCAAGACGGAGGCCGCCCTCGGCCGACCTTAACTCAGCAATCGCCGTTCAGTTGTCTTGCGGACCTCTTGGCCTTCCAGGCGCGCCAGCCCACAATGGCAACACATAGCAGGAGGCAACATGATGCTGCTACGGTCAGTGCCACTTGCAGGGGTCGTTCGGCGTTGAATTCTTCTCTGAACCTCCGGATTGTCTCTAAGTTACCTTCATTTAGGCGATGAAGGTACGGGAGACTGAGCACGCTTTGGCGGGAGGTGATGTTCAGCAGAGGGAATTTTGCTACCTGGTGCTCTGTTCTGGACCCCATTCTGGTTGACGTACAGGGTTCCGTTAATGACGGCATGTCGGGCGAAGGTAACAAGGTGCGTGCCATGCACCCAGATTTCAGAGCCGTTGTCCACTTAAACCTTGGCGGCCCTGTCGTTCATAATAACGATCCCCTCATCCACGTGGGTGATGGGATCCAGGCTGCTGGGTTGTGTTTCGCAGTGCGCCGCGTCGCCTGCATGGAGTTCTCTCGCTCATGGGCTGCCTGATGACAGCTGGCAGCGGGTGGCGCTGGTTGATGCGGTGCAAGCTTTAACGGTGCAGATCTCGTTGTTGCACTCTGCGATAACGCCATCATCTAAACGTAGCATGGCTCATTCGTGACTAATGGGGAAAATAGTAAATATTCTTACAGGCGAACTTAATTACCGGAAATTTAATGATAAAGTGTAATGTGTTATTGGATTGCATAATCTTTACGGACGATACGGACATGAGGTCCCCTATGGGGGTGTTGGTGGGCTCCTCTAGCCAAACTGAACTTAAATCTGTGTGATCAAGAATATTTGACTAACAATGTTCATTTTTGCAAGTGTCACGGCCAACATTAAATTTTGAAGCTCCATCATGAGCATTCTACTTCTCGCGAGCAATGTTTCATACAAATGACTGGTGTCAATTTGTTGACGGTGACAGTTAGTTTATTATTTTGACTCAGGACTTTGGTATTGACTTCTATTTGCCTATTGTTCAAGTTGATCAACCGCGCTTCTAAGACCCTACCCTTCTCCAAATCACTGGACGGATAAGATTGATCTTGTGGGTGAAAGTTTTTCTGTTCTGTAGCCAAGGGGGAACCCCACCAATAATAAGAAAAGTGTTTAAGAATATAATATGCGCAGATGGCGCTAAGCTTAGATCTACTACAAGTAGCGCCAAGTGGCTAAACAAAATTTAAAACTAAGCGGAACACGGACCTGAGCAATGAGCGCGTCATTTTAAATTGTCCTTGTGGACCACCCTCCCCTCGATAAGGACCGTGGTCCCCATGTCCGCTTCTACAGCTCTTTCTACGTACAACGGCGTGAGCTTGTTGCCGAGTCTTCGGTTGGATTTTACCAACACCTTTTCGCCAACATCGAATACCCTATTTTGCCGCGAGGCGTTTTCTCTGGCCCTTAGCGCGGTTTGAGCTTTCTGGATCCTATTGTGGATCTCTACCTGTGGCTCATCAGGGTGCGTTAGGACGCTGTCAGCCGGTCCCCAGTTGATGACCGAGTGAATCGACTTATCTTCGTCTGATGACGGGTAGCAGGGATTTTCCCTTAAAAAATTGAGGGCGTCAGAATCGCTTTCAGCATCGTCTTCGATCTGTGCCGCAGCGCCGTTGGCGGCTTTGGCGTACGAATTCTGCCCCTGTCCAGCATCTTGGGTTATATGATTTACCCTTTGTTGCTTGCTCTTACCGTTAGAGCGATCGAACATGGCCGGCCGCTGGCTGACGCCAATGGAGGCCTGGGTGGGCTGTATAAGTTTTGACAGCGAAGGGCCCACTTCCCTTGGTACTGGAGCACTGGCGCGAGTTTGTTGCTCGGCATTTCGCTGGTCGGATTTGCCTTGCTGCTCGTGCTGCCTACTAAAATGTGGGTTCTTTGACCCGCTTGCCTGCTGCTTGCTGCTGCTGGGCACTTGCCTTGTGCTCTTTTTCCTCCACACTCCTCGTGAAGCTGGCAGCGAACGCATATCTTTCATGGTTCGATTCTACCTCTTGCGCGAGCGCCAGGGCTGACGGCTTTGCTGAGAATAGCACATCTGTGAGACTACGCTTGAGTCCCGAAACAAACACGCGTAGTGCATCTTCGCGGAACTTTTCACAGAGGCCCTTTGCTAAGACGGGCTCATATGACATGTTGACTTTATTAGTCAACAATGTTAGTTTTTTGCCGGCCTCGTCGTAATACTGCAGTAGAGACATGCTGCCTTGTTTCAGCGTGCCCAACTCCTGCTCGATTACGTGAACTAGACGTTTGTCGCTGTACGTGAAGTCGAGGCGACTTATAAACGCGTCGAAGTTAAGTACTGTGCCGAAAGAGGCTAGAACAACGTCGGCTGCCCCCCTGATTTTGTTTCTTATGATTATAACCGCCTTATAATGGCGTGAACTGCCGTCGTACGGCTTAAAAATACGATAGGCTGCGAGAGCCGCCTGTCTCCATGAAACGTACGATTCATGCGCGCCTGCAAACTCGAGCAGGCATTTGACGGCATCCAATGGCTCGTCGCAGCGGATATCATTTCTTATCTCTATGGGTGCATAGGCTTGCACCTCTGGTGGCGTAATGTGCGCTGCCGCTAGCTGCTGAGACATTGAGTTGACTTTGTCAAACAAGACCTTATTTACAGCGGCTTGCTCAGCTATGGCGGCGGTGACGGCTGCCTGTATTACGAGCTTCAGCTGGTCTGGGTCCATGACGCTGTCTGTAGGACGAGGTGGGGGTGAGGGTGTGCGTCTTGGCACTGGAGAGCGAATGCGATGATTGTCGCAGTCAGAGTCAGAATCACTACGCTGTCGGCGAGTGGTTCTATAGAAAAGGAAGGGTGAAGTCATATGCTTCTAATATAAATAACGAAACTTTGAATACAACGCTTGAGGACGGGGGCAAAAAATTTGCAAAATTCTACGGATCGTATTACGTCGGACGACAAACCAAAACGAACGAGACAAAGGCAGACGGAAAAAGAATTTGCGTGCGCGTTCATTTGATACGCTGCTTTTAATAATTATTTTTTGTTTAAATTATTCCTACTGCCAGTAGCTTATTACTTCTCGTCAACCTAATCCAACACTATTTTCATGAGTCGTTGTGCGTGTTACAACCTTTTTATCTTTATTCTATTTGTCATGACACTTGCAAAAGAATGTATTCCTATACTTATATCTAATTCGCAGGTCCAAGAAAGTTTGAATAAAGGTGCCCACTTACATTTTTTGGTGTTGTGCGGTGTGGTGTGATTGTCCTAATCTGCAGTTGATATCTGCTGCGTGCGCTGCGTTGCCTCTGCCTCCCGCGCTGCCGTCTCCGCTGTCCAGATAGCTTGCGCGCTGATCTGGCGATGAGTCGCTGCCCGAAGAGCTCCCGCGGCTTCGGTGTAACTTGAAGTTGAATTTGCGCTATAGCGCACCTCAGCCGACTGTATTCGAGAGGCGAGGTTAACGACGTTGTCGCTGTACCGCCTGTGTTGACGTAGGTCAGCGGCGGCAACTTGTCGGATTGTTCTGTTGTAAGCAATAGTAGTCACAAGCACTTGTTTTCACTGCTAGCACTTGGTGTTTGTTACTACAGCCCTGTTGTCGTGGCTGAGTTTGAGTCACTTGTAGTCACTTGTGATTCTTTATCTCGTGGGTAATGACAAACGCACTGTCAAATACCACTAGTTGGGCGCCAATTAACCAATGGGGGTTCGTGGGTTCGGGCCCCACGTTGGGCGCCAATTAACCAGTTTCCTGGTATGTTGTGTTTATAATAAATTATGTCGGTTTTCGCAAGCCGGTGGCTTCACAATAAGTATTCGGCGGAGTAGCTTTTAAATGTCTCTTTATTGAACAGAGCGAGTGCTGCTGCTTACGAGAGTACAAAAGAACTACTCTACTATGTTATTGCCGGCGTTATCGCGCGCGGCTTTTACTAATCAGATGTCAGGCGGAGCCGTGACAATAAAAGACTAGGAGTTTACTGTTTAAGCTTTATTGTACCGAGCCAAGCGGAGCTGTAGCGTCGGAGGCAAAATCAGAACTAAATATAAGATACAAGAATTCAAACTTAGGAGCTAGCATGAAACCGAAACATATTGTTGCGATCTCATATTCGTAGCGGCCATGCAAATAAGCAGTGTCTGCCGGCTACGTATCGACATCCGGCATAATGCTTACGTTGCAGTATGCCGATGTTGTCGTATTTCATGCGCCCGTGGGAGCGACGTTAGCTTTAGTTAACTTATACACACTCAGAAGACGTTCCGTCTCATACCTCGACGCCCAAGTGTTTGTCACAAAATTTAACAAGAGTGGCAGTAAACATTTGCCTAATCGTATTAATGACCGTCACGGTCTCCATATTGATATATATATATATATATATATATACATATATACATATATATATAGCAATCATTTCATATACACGTGATAAATACCGGTCTGTGGATGGTTTTGCGAATTTCAATAAGATCGGCCGATAAATATGGAAGATATTTATTATATAGACGTGCAAGTATTGTTGCGGGAGCAGACACGTCTTTATATTCTTTATTTATATACATTATATTCGGAACGATATCGATCTTATCAAGTCAGCATTGACTTAAATGCGAAAGCTGCTCGTGCGAGAATGGCTTACGATATGTTTATATTTTGTATGCTATAAGTACACTATACAAGAAAGCAAATAGTACCCCGGTAACTAGCGCAGCACTTTGATCAGTAATTGAGTAATTCAGGAATATGGCGGAAATGTCACGGAATCCAGCAACAAGAATTTCTAAAACAAAACACAAGTGAGATCCAGGATAGGTTAAGACTAAGAAAAGGCACCCGAGAAAACTAGGCTTATTACGAAGTTCTCAGGAGATAGGACAGCATTTAGTTCATGGAGGAAGAACATTTGATTCATCTTGGCACTATATTCTGGTTAGGAACAATCATAAAAATACTCCCTAATGAAATAAGCTGCTCACAACAAGGTCATTGGGAAAGCAGACGCGGTTTTTGTATCCTTTAACACACCTATAAATTGGAAGCCTTATTAAAAATTCCTTAGAGCTCATTACCCTAATTAACGAGATTTAAAGACTGGAAATTTGTACGAGCTAGGAGTGTTTTGACTTCGGATTCGGGCTAAGGAGGTCTAAAAACATATAAGAACATATGTCGCATGACTAGGTCATACATTATTTTTTGGGGCTTTGGAGATTTTGTAGGTTTTTTGAGGTTAAGTCGAAAATTTGACGTGTAGGATAAATTTTATTTTAGAGTCGGACTAAGAGGGCTTAAATACATGAGAAAACATATATCGCATGATCAGATCAGGATTCTAAATATTTTGTGGAGACTTTACACACTTTTCAGTTTTGTGAGGTTAAGTTTAAGTCCAGACGAGATGACTAAACTTCGACTCTGGATTAAGATTAAGCGACTCAAAATGCATATAACAGCATACCCAAGATATCAAGACATTTTTTTATTTTGTGTAATTAATTTAATTTCTAGCTGCGACTGGTCAGAACTTTCCTCGCCTAGTTACATGCTAGAAGCCTTAAATACATTTTTTAACACCCTTAACTCTTTTTATACCCTTGCAGAGGGAATATTAATTTTAGCCAGAAGTTTGCAACGCACCTTAGGAGACATCTCCGACCCTATAAAGTATATATATTCTGAATCAGCATCACCAGAGGAGTCGAAAAATGGATGTCCGTCTGTCCGTCCGTCCGTCCGTCCGTCCGTCCGTCCGTCCGTCTGTTGCAACGCAAACTAGTCTCTCAGTTTTTGAGCTATCTTCATGAAACTTGGCATACAAGCTTCTTATTGATGTAGGCTGTAAATAAGTCGGAACGAGCCAGATCGGACCGATTTTTGATGTTTTTCAAGATATTGCAACAAGATTTGGCAAATCCTATTATTACGTTCTTAATGTGCTGTCAAAATTGTATCAAAATCGGACCACTATAACATATAGCTGCCATAGGAACAATCGGCTGAAATCAGGGTTTTCGTATGCAAACCTGTTTTGTTTTTGGAAATACCGCACATTATCAATACTTTTTAATGTTATACAGTAACCCGCCCTTAGTTTTTCCATTTAAATATCTCAGACATTTATATTCTATAGCTGTTATAGGAACAATCAGTCAGTCCGTCTGTCTGTTGCAACTCAAATTAGTCCCCCAGTTATTGAGCTATCTTCATGAAACTTTGCACCCAAGCTTATTATTGATGTAGGCTGTGAATAAGTCGGAACGAGCCAGATCGGACCGATATATCGTATAGCTGTCATAGAAGCTATCGGCCGATTTTTGTTGTTTTTCAAGATATTGCAACAAGATTTGGCAAATCCTATTCTTATTACGTTCTTAATGTGCTGTCAAAATTGTATCAAAATCGGACCACTATAACATATAGCTGCCATAGGAACAATCGGCTGAAATCAGGGTTTTTGTATGCAAACCTGTTTTGTTTTTGAAAATACCGCACATTATCAATACTTTTTAATGTTATAAAGTAACCCGCCCTTAGTTTTTCCATTTAAATATCTCAGACGTTTATATTCTATAGCTGTTATAGGAACAATCAGTCAGTCCGTCTGTCTGTTGCAACTCAAATTAGTCCCCCAGTTATTGAGCTATCTTCATGAAACTTGCCACACAAGCTTATTATTGCTGTAGGCTGTAAATAAGTCGGAACGAGCCAGATCGGACCGATATATCGTATAGCTGTCATAGAAGCTATCGGCCGATTTTTGTTGTTTTTCAAGATATTGCAACAAGATTTGGCAAATCTTATTCTTATTACGTTCTTAATGTGCTGTCAAAATTGTATCAAATTGTATAATCGGACCACTATAACATATAGCTGTCATAGGAACAATCGGCTGAAATCAGGGTTTTTGTATGCAAACCTGTTTTGTTTTTGGAAATACCGCACATTATCAATACTTTTTAATGTTATAAAGTAACCCGCCCTTAGTTTTTCCATTTAAATATCTCAGACGTTTATATTATATAGCTGTAATAGGAACAATCAGTCAGTCCGTCTGACTGTTGCAACTCAAATTAGTCCCCCCCTTATTATTGAGCTATCTTCATGAAACTTTTCTCCCAAGCTTCTTATTTCTGCCCTCTTTTAATAAGTCGGAACGGGCCAGATCGGACTGATATATCGTATAGCTGTCATGAAGCCTATCGGCCGATTTTCGTTATATATCAAGATATAGCTATCAGGCTTACCACATCCAAATCTAAGTGTGTCCCTAATAATAAAGTTCGAAATCGAACTTTTATAACTTATAACGATCAACGATCGGCCTAATGAAGGTTCATGTTGCAATTTTATGGAAATCTGAGTACTATTACATGTAGCTGTTAAACAAAAAATCATGAAGCTGTTATTCAAACGCATTTTTGAATAAGAACTTTCCAAATTTAGATTTTATGACCAACAGATCCTTTACAAAGACATTTCCTCATAACATTTTGTGTGAAGTATATAAGAAATCCAGGTATATACAAAAGCATTAAAAAGGTAGAATTATTTTTTTTCGAAGCAGGTGTTTGATTCATAGCCTTAATCAGGTAAAAATCTTGACTTCCTGTATTGTTATAATTGTTCAATAAATACCACAGAAACCAGCAGCAATCCAAATATATTTTATATTTTGTATAACTGCAAGGGTATGAAACCTTCGGCAAGCCGAAGGTAGCCTTGCTTTCTTGTTTAATATATTTATTCCCTGATTCTATCTGATATGGTGTACTACATATCAGGTTTACTAAACCTCCATGGTTTACAAAAGAGTTGTTACGCCTAAACAATGTTCGTTTTGGCTTGTAATCTTGAGCATATATATTCTTTCAAAATTCATGGCCTAAAAAGAATGTCATGATTTCCTATGCCACATATGGCATATACGTATTTTATGTCGCTTAATCCGAATCCGAAATTTTGCTTTCTCGCCTGGATTTTGATTCAAGACTAAAAAAAATTTTAAGCTGCATAAAATAAAATCCTGGTGATGGCTTCAAATTTTTTGATAATTATGAATCAATTATTCTACCTCCTATTGTTTACACGTTCTCACTAACACAAACAGAAACACGCACAAAAAATAAAGCGTCACCTCGCAACATCTACGTCAGCTACTCATAGCAGCACGGAGGCTGATGCTCGTACCATACATATGAAAATTTGAATAACTTCTGTGTTATTGGGCCGATCGGATTGTAATTCCATGTAGTATTCATCTATATGTTTACCGAAGAAGAATTTTAAGACTTTAATAATTTAATTAATAATCGCAAATTACCGATATGCGAGAGCGATGGGCGTGGCAAATGAGCTTTGGAATAAACTTTTTCTGCTAATGATATACAGGAACCTCCAGGTTAAACTGTGCGGTCACACGGACACCGGATTGACAGACAGATGGACATGGCTCAATTGACTCGGCTAGTGATCCTGAATATATAAACTTTGTGGGGTCTGCCAAGCCTCCTTATGCCTGTAACATTCATTTGCATTAAGTTGGTATACCCTTTTTGACCATTTTCAATGGTCGAAGGTTACACAAATTATACTCTGAAATACAGCTTTAAGAAATTTACGTTTGCCCGTGACTCAATATGTGGAAGTGTCCTTCTTAATCTCTATTTTGGAATAACTATTTGGATCGACTTGTACATTAAGGGAAATATATTAGATACGATATAAAAATTAATAAGGCAACATGAAAAATCGATTTATAAAGCCAGGAAACTTATCTAAACTTTACGCACCCCTTCGAATAAAGCGAAATGTGAGCATGCGCAGATCATGCTGTAAAGTTTTATGGAACAGTAGAAAACACAAAATACCAAATAAAATTTAGTTTGTTACTAAAGCGGTAATTATATAAAAGTTAAACAAATGGTAGTGTAAATATGGCTAATGTGTTTTAAAATTATTGAAAAAGCTGAATGCTAATGTAAAAAAAATTTGGGTAAATCGACGCATTTTTGGATACAGTGACAAAACAAGTATACATATGGCGTTAGAACACGCTTTTTTGGGTACATGGGAGGTAAGTTACTCGCTGAACTCAGATGGTACACTCGTATACAATTACATAGTTTAATTATTTCTTTTTGTAGATAGTTTCTTGTACTTTTGAAGGAAAGTCCGAAATATCTGGACTGGAGGGGTAAGTTTAGACACAGGTGCATATACAAATATACATATGCATGTATGTATATGTTATTAAAATACAGAAATATGTATGTAAAAAGTTATTAAAATAGAGATGTATTTATGAATTAGAGGTATGCATTAAATAACGTACGCTCGAATGTTCAAAAAAGTATTGAATGCTTCGATGAATTAGTTCGATTGAATGAATGCTGTCATATATAACTCATGGTCACAAAATCGAAACTGAAAAAACTAAATGGTTGACTGAGGGCATAGCCGACGTTTGGTATTGAATTAAATCAACTAACTGCCTACTAAAGTCCCTTCTGGAGAAGATTTGAAAAAAAAGTAAAATATATATATTTATATATTTAAAATATATATATTTATATGTTATATATTAATATATTTGTATTTATTTAAAATAATGGTAATTGTCTGTTAGCTGCTACCATCTCAGATTTTTAAATTTTTTATATGTATAGTGCTCGATTTATAAGGTGAAAAAATTAGTTGACGCTTCTAGTTTTTTTTTTTTTATTTTTCCATATAAAAAGATAGTGTTCGATTTATCATGAAATTAGGTTATCAAATTCATTGTCAGATTCTTCCAGTTTCTTTTATATATAATTTTGAACTTTTTTTATTCTCCATAAATTTTTGTGTGTTGCTCTCAAAAGCGAAACAGTGTCCTACAAGTCGATTTGATGGAAATAAAAGACTGCAACCATGAGAAACAATGCGTTAAGGGCGTTTTTTTTTCATCACCATTACACATAATTCCTTACTGATGCATTTAGGTTAACTAATTTTCCTAACACGCATCAACGGGTCTAACGGTGTGATCAAAAATTCTGGAAAAATGTTTATATTTCTGACCAGCTAAATTTTTTGCACAAGACATTGTCTGTGTGACCCTGTGCGCTGTGTGACATTTTTACTCAGAAATAGCCAACAAAATACATATTATATTTGCAAATTTCAAAATTAATTTGTACAACAAAATTCATGATAAATCGAGCACTATACATATAAAAAAAATTAAAAATCGGAGATAACGGCAGCTAATCACCAAACTTTTTTAAGCTGATATTTCGAAAAAGTTAGCTTTCTTCACATTTGCCAAAAATATGAAAACGAAATAAACACGGAGAATTGCCAATGTACCCTTTACCCAATATTCATTGACGGCTGTATGAGCTTACTAATGAGGCTTTTTATTTATGCAGTATTAAATTTCGTCTTGACGACATGAGTGACATCACTTGGTACAATGATCTGGTTAGTCCTCTTCCAGAATTTAAAGGCTGCAGCTCTTTCTGTGACTCTGCAAGTGTTTTATTTAGTTGTGAAACATTCGATGTTCATGAGACAAACCCCCGACTTATCTTTGGTGCCTTTGCGGGGCACAGCATTGAGTTCAGTGTAAGTACCCTATAATTATATTATTATTATATATTAAATAAATTATTATTATATACTAAATAACTATACCCTTGTTTATTAAAAAAAAAATTGTAGACCAATACGTTAATGCCGACTGATACATTGGTGCTTAGTTGCGAAAACTGGTATTCAGTTGAATGTAAGAGACTTCAAGACGATCAAGCGGCAGGGCAAGAACAGCAATTTAGTTTTATTGAACCTTTGTTAGAAACGTATTTTAGTGATGTTGTGGTAAAAAGTGCCAGTGGCTTAGATTATGCCTTGCACGCCACTATTCTACGTCTAAGTGGATTTGAATGCAGTATGTGTACCGACACATCATCGATTTCAATGTCAAGCCAAAAATCTGCACACATCGCATCCGAATTCTTAAATCAAACTTCAATATCTGTTACTATTACACCTTCTGGAGATTATGACCAACAACAAAAATTATTACCACTTATAAAGCTATCTCCGATATATCTTCATGAACCCTGCGATTTTCAGACATTAAGTGCATCTAAAGAAAGTATTCTAGGAGCAGTGCGTTCACATCACTACAATAACAGCTTTAATTGCCTTAGCAATGGTAACACCAAGAACAGAAATGTAAGGGAGGGCGTACCTGTTGACAACAGTATGGGTTTGCTTGATGTGGAGAATGGTGGCATGCGCCGATCTCCATCTACATCAAACTCTGACTCACATTTAGAAACATCTCAAGTACACTGCAAAAATATTTTTAACTTTTGCCAAGATTTAATGGTGCAACCAGCATCAATACCTTTGCTCAATGGCATAGTTAGTGGACTTACTGTGTGCAACACACGACGACCGCCACTATCTCCATATCGTGCGCGCAGCCCTTCCCCATTACCAAGTTCATTGGAGACACCACCATTATCGCCATTAACGCCAATAGGAGTACTTTATAATCTACCAACATTTCTGCTAAGTCCTATTTTACATTGGCTATATACGGAATCTTTGCTGCCAGACCTAAACGAGGATATCTGTGAACAATTGATAAATTTTTCTGAATCCCAGCCTTCCTTGACGAAACTGGTGGAACCAACACGAAAATACCTGAAATTGCTGCGACTTAAAAAATGTAAGTTTAAGATTACCAGTTTCAACTGTACATATTGTGTGTATATAGTATTGGTATAATTTGTAGTTGTCGTTAACGTGACAATGGACTTGCACAACATTATCAACAGGGTCATACTACGGATTGATCCAACTAATATTTCTCACGATCCAGTGCAACTGTATGCCATATTTCAGGATGCTTTACGAGAATGTGCTATAGGTAAAAATATCAAACTACATGTGTGATATACAGTAATTTTAGATGTAGATAAAAAAGCACTTAAGAAGGGCGTCAGTAAGAAAGTATGCACTGGAATTATCCTGCTACCTGTTCGTTTACCACCAATCAGTTCAGTGCTTGTGAATACTTTGTCGTTTAGCTTTGTTCTAATTTTAAATAACGTGCTTATTATCCGATCATTACCAAGTTTGCAGAAATAATTATTATTCAATTATTATCGATAAATTGTAAGTACCAAATATACATACGGTAATATTTAAATTTTATTAACGGTTTGTCCATAGACGAATCATAGATATAAGGGAGGGATAATTCCCGTGCCCGTCGTTAGTACAATCCACCACAAAATTCAAAATCGCTTTTCGCTGATCATACTACAGGCGATTTTAGGCAGACAACTTCCTAAATAACTCGGTATCATTGGCTTTGGTGTTGGTGGCATAACGTTCCCACCCTTGCTGTGATACAAACCAATAAGCATATACGAGGTGTGTTCAAAAAATATTGCGAATTTTTTAAAAGATATTTATTTATTCATGATTATCTATTTTGACCCCTTCAAAGTAATCCCTATGAAATATTATGAACTTGTGCCAACGGTTTTTCGAATCTTCGAAGCACTTCAAAATATCATTATACCCTTGCAGAGGGTATATTAATTTTAGCCAGAAGTTTGCAACGCACCTTAGGAGACATCTCCGACCCTATAAAGTATATATATTCTGAATCAGCATCACCAGAGGAGTCGAAAAATGGATGTCCGTCTGTCCGTCCATTCGTCCGTCCGTCTGTTGCAACGCAAACTAGTCTCTCAGTTTTTGAGCTATCTTCATGAAACTTGGCACACAAGCTTCTTATTGCTGTAGGCTAAGTCGGAACGAGCCAGATCGGACTGATATATCGTATAGCTGTCATAGAAGCTATCGGCCGATTTTTGTTGTTTTTCAAGATATTGCAACAAGATTTGTCAAATCTTATTCTTATTACTTTCTTAATGTGCTGTCAAAATTATATCAAAATCGGACCACTATAACATATAGCTGCCATAGGAATAATCGACTGAAATCAGGGTTTTTGTATGCAAACCTGTTTTGTTTTTGGAAATACCGCACATTATCAATACTTTTTAATGTTATACAGTAACCCGCCTTTAGTTTTTCCATTTAAATATCTTAGACTTTTATATTCTATAGCTGTTATAGGAACAATCAGTCAGTCCGTCTGTCTGTTGCAACGCAAATTATTCCCCAGTTATTGAGCTATCTTCATGAAACTTTGCTCACAAGCTTCTTATTTCTGCCCTCTTTAAATAAGTCGGAATGGGCCAGATCGGACTGATATATCGTATAGCTGTCATGGAGCCTATCGGCCGATTTTCGTTATATTTCAAGATATAGCTATCAGGCTTACCACATCCAAATCTAAGTGTGTCCCTAATAATAAAGTTCGAAATCGAACTTTTATAATTTATAACGATCAACGATCGGCCTAATGAAGGTTCATGTTGCAATTTTATGGAAACCTGAGTACTATTACATGTAGCTGTTAAACAAAAAATCATATAGTTGTCAAACGCATTTTTGAATGAGAACTTTCCAAATTTAAATTTTATGACCAACAGATCCTTTACAACACAAAGACATTTCCTCATAACATTTTGTGTTAAGTATATAATAAATCCAGGTATATACAAAAGCATTAAAAAGGTAGAATTATTTTTTTTCGAAGCAGGTGTTTGATTCATAGCCTTAATCAGGTAAAAATCTCGACTTCCTGTTCTGTTATAATTGTTCAATAAATACCACAGAAACCAGCAGCAATCCAAATATATTTTATAGTTTGTATAACTGCAAGGGTATGAAACCTTCGGCAAGCCGAAGGTAGCCTTGCTTTCTTGTTTTTTTTTTTATCTTGTCCAGCTCGTCCTTCGATGCAGTCTTTATCTTGCCAATCATAGCGTAACGTCATTCTCTCATGGGCTTCTTCAGTTTAGGGAACAAGAAAAAGTCACAGTGAGCCAGATCTGGGGAATATGGTGGCTGCGGCATCATTAGTGTGTTGTTTTTGGCCAAAAAATTGCGCACAAGCAACGACATGTGAACAGGGGCGTTATCGTGGTGCAACAGGCAATTTTTGTTCTTCCACAAATCCTGGCGTTTCTGGTGGATTGCTTCGCGCAAATTGTGCATAACTTGCAGGTAATATTCCTTATTGACCGTTCTACCCTGTGGCAAGAACTCATGATGCACCACTTCCCTGCAATCGAAGAAAACTGTCAGCGAAACTTTCACATTCGACAGAACTTGGCGCGCTGTTTTCGGTCTTGGTTCGTGCGGCAGCTTCCATTGAGATGATTGAGCTTTGGTTTCTACCTCATAACCATAAACCCACGATTCGTCACCAGTTATGACCCTCTGGAGCAAATTTGGGTTGTCGCGGACAGAGTCCAACATCTCTTTAGCAATGTTCATGCGACACAGCGAATGTCCACCTCCCGCCCAACCGAACGAGGGGCACAGTCGTCTGACGTACGACTCAAAACGCGAAATAGAGAACGCGGGCATGCAAAGCTAAACTGCAATTGTTAATTTTATATTTTTTAAATAAACTAGATATACAATTTTTAAGGCGAGATAGCTCTTTTGTAAACCATGGTGGCTTACTCGAGCATGTTTGATAGAAACGCAGTACACAAATATCAATGAAAGAGTCAATGGTCTTATAAAATTTGCTTACCGCTACTGAAATATCAGTAGTCGAGTAAAGTTCTGACAAGTCGCAGTTGTAAAGTAAAAAGTTCAATAATACAAAGTCTGTTTTTCTAAAGCACGTTTGTACAGTTTTTCATATTTATCAACACATTTACCTAGATCAAAAGTAGCATCAAAAGTGGGATGATAAGAATCTTCTGGTAAAGAAAGTGGTTGAGTCCAAACAGACCGTCAAATAGGTCATGCTGCCGAGAAGGCAATAAATAAGTCTCACCAACACTTGGTGTCCAGTCACATTCAGGAACATTAAAGTAACCAAGGACTATAAAATGATCCCTGTCTGATAACAGGTTGAAAACTGTCTTTATTGCAGACAAGTGTTGCAAATAGACTGACAATTCCGATGACGGCGGAATATATGAACAGGTTATAAAACAGAAAAAACCGGGAAAGTGTAATTTTACACAAATAAATTCAATGCAATGTTGAACTTCCGGTTGAAAAAGTTCCGATGATATGGCGGAATTTACTGCAATCAGAACTACCCCACCACGTCGGCCACGTCGATCAAGCCTGTAGATTGTATACTTACTTCGTAAAACTTCGGTGCTTAAAATATCCGGTTTGAACCAAGTTTCAGTAAACACTAAAACATGGGAGGTAAAAGAAAGGCTGTTTATGAATGAATTAGTTAATTTGCTAAATAATCCTCTAACATTTTGGTATGTAAGAAGAAAAGTAGCACTTAGTTTTTTGCGTTTTGTTTTTGAGTCGACGTTTCTGGGATTGGCAGTGAAAGAACAATTGGTTTCCGATTCTTTTTCTTCTTCGCCTCAAACTCTTTAGCCATTACATGTTCTGGCCAAAATGTTGGAGAACATATAATGGCTAGCAGTTCTGCCGGGACACTAATTTTAAAGGACGATATGTCCCTCTCATATGAGAATTTAAATTTTTCCACTTTAAACTCGACAACTTGTATTTTGGCTTGAATATAAGCCGCTACATCTTGAGATGTAAGACCAGGGGCAAGCCGGGAACCGAAAATTTGCTGAAACTTCTAACACCTTTTTAGGCTCCACGGGTATTACACCTGTGGGATAGTTCATAACCGGTAAGCCGGAACTTGAACTTGTCTTGGGTATTTCTATAATCTGTGGTACTGACAAAGAATCCACAGCGGACATATCGGAAATACATTGGTGCTTAGTTGCGAAAACTGGTATTCAGTTGAATGTAAGAGACTTCAAGACGATCAAGCGGCAGGGCAAGGACAGCAATTTAGTTTTATTGAACCTTTGTTAGAAACGTATTTTAGTGATGTTGTGGTAAAAAGTGCCAGTGGCTTAGATTATGCCTTGCACGCCACTATTCTACGTCGAAGTGGATTTGAATGCAGTATGTGTACCGACACATCATCGATTTCAATGTCAAGCCAAAAATCTGCACACATCGCATCCGAATTCTTAAATCAAACTTCAATATCTGTTACTATTACACCTTCTGGAGATTATGACCAACAACAAAAATTATTACCACTTATAAAGCTATCTCCGATATATCTTCATGAACCCTGCGATTTTCAGACATTAAGTGCATCTGAAGAAAGTATTCTAGGAGCAGTGCGTTCACATCACTACAATAACAGCTTTAATTGCCTTAGCAATGGTAACACCAAGAACAGAAATGTAAGGGAGGGCGTACCTGTTGACAACAGTATGGGTTTGCTTAATGTGGAGAATGGTGGCATGCGCCGATCTCCATCTACATCAAACTCTGACTCACATTTAGAAACATCTCAAGTACTTTTGCCAAGATTTAATGGTGCAACCAGCATCAATACCTTTGCTCAATGGCATAGTTAGTGGACTTACTGTGTGCAACACACGACGACCGCCACTATCTCCATATCGTGCGCGCAGCCCTTCCCCATTACCAAGTTCATTGGAGACACCACCATTATCGCCATTAACGCCAATAGGAGTACTTTATAATCTACCAACATTTCTGCTAAGTCCTATTTTACATTGGCTATATACGGAATCTTTGCTGCCAGACCTAAACGAGGATATCTGTGAACAATTGATAAATTTTTCTGAATCCCAGCCTTCCTTGACGAAACTGGTGGAACCAACACGAAAATACCTGAAATTGCTGCGACTTAAAAAATGTAAGTTTAAGATTACCAGTTTCAACTGTACATATTGCGTGTATATAGTATTGGTATAATTTGTAGTTGTCGTTAACGTGACAATGGACTTGCACAACATTATCAACAGGGTCATACTACGGATTGATCCAACTAATATTTCTCACGATCCAGTGCAACTGTATGCCATATTTCAGGATGCTTTACGAGAATGTGCTATAGGTAAAAATATCAAACTACATGTGTGATATACAGTAATTTTAGATGTAGATAAAAAAGCACTTAAGAAGGGCGTCAGTAAGAAAGTATGCACTGGAATTATCCTGCTACCTGTTCGTCTACCCCCAATCAGTTCAGTGCTTGTGAATACTTTGTCGTTTAGCTTTGTTCTAATTTTAAATAACGTGCTTATTATCCGATCATTACCAAGTTTGCAGAAATAATTATTATTCAATTATTATCGATACGTACCAAATATACATATAAGTACCAAATATACATACGGTAATATTTAAATTTTATTAACGGTTTGTCCATAGACGAATCATAGATATAAGGGAGGGATAATTCCCGTGCCCGTCGTTAGTACAATCCACCACAAAATTCAAAATCGCTTTTCGCTGATCATACTACAGGCGATTTTAGGCAGACAACTTCCTAAATAACTCGGTATCATTGGCTTTGGTGTTGGTGGCATAACGTTCCCACCCTTGCTGTGATACAAACCAATAAGCATATACGAGGTGTGTTCAAAAAATATTGCGAATTTTTTAAAAGATATTTATTTATTCATGATTATCTATTTTGACCCCTTCAAAGTAATCCCTATGAAATATTATGAACTTGTGCCAACGGTTTTTCGAATCTTCGAAGCACTTCAAAATATCATTATACCCTTGCAGAGGGTATATTAATTTTAGCCAGAAGTTTGCAACGCACCTTAGGAGACATCTCCGACCCTATAAAGTATATATATTCTGAATCAGCATCACCAGAGGAGTCGAAAAATGGATGTCCGTCTGTCCGTCCATCCGTCCGTCCGTCTGTTGCAACGCAAACTAGTCTCTCAGTTTTTGAGCTATCTTCATGAAACTTGGCACACAAGCTTCTTATTGCTGTAGGCTAAGTCGGAACGAGCCAGATCGGACTGATATATCGTATAGCTGTCATAGAAGCTATCGGCCGATTTTTGTTGTTTTTCAAGATATTGCAACAAGATTTGTCAAATCTTATTCTTATTACTTTCTTAATGTGCTGTCAAAATTATATCAAAATCGGACCACTATAACATATAGCTGCCATAGGAACAATCGACTGAAATCAGGGTTTTTGTATGCAAACCTGTTTTGTTTTTGGAAATACCGCACATTATCAATACTTTTTAATGTTATACAGTAACCCGCCTTTAGTTTTTCCATTTAAATATCTTAGACTTTTATATTCTATAGCTGTTATAGGAACAATCAGTCAGTCCGTCTGTCTGTTGCAACGCAAATTATTCCCCAGTTATTGAGCTATCTTCATGAAACTTTGCTCCCAAGCTTCTTATTTCTGCCCTCTTTAAATAAGTCGGAATGGGCCAGATCGGACTGATATATCGTATAGCTGTCATGGAGCCTATCGGCCGATTTTCGTTATATTTCAAGATATAGCTATCAGGCTTACCACATCCAAATCTAAGTGTGTCCCTAATAATAAAGTTCGAAATCGAACTTTTATAATTTATAACGATCAACGATCGGCCTAATGAAGGTTCATGTTGCAATTTTATGGAAACCTGAGTACTATTACATGTAGCTGTTAAACAAAAAATCATATAGCTGTCAAACGCATTTTTGAATGAGAACTTTCCAAATTTAAATTTTATGACCAACAGATCCTTTACAACACAAAGACATTTCCTCATAACATTTTGTGTTAAGTATATAAGAAATCCAGGTATATACAAAAGCATTAAAAAGGTAGAATTTTTTTTTCGAAGCAGGTGTTTGATTCATAGCCTTAATCAGGTAAAAATCTCGACTTCCTGTTCTGTTATAATTGTTCAATAAATACCTCAGAAACCAGCAGCAATCCAAATATATTTTATATTTTGTATAACTGCAAGGGTATGAAACCTTCGGCAAGCCGAAGGTAGCCTTGCTTTCTTGTTTTTTTTTATATCTTGTCCAGCTCGTCCTTCGATGCAGTCTTTATCTTGCCAATCATAGCGTAACGTCGTTCTCTCATGGGCTTCTTCAGTTTAGGGAACAAGAAAAAGTCACAGTGAGCCAGATCTGGGGAATATGGTGGCTGCGACATCATTAGTGTGTTGTTTTTGGCCAAAAAATTGCGCACAAGCAACGACATGTGAACAGGGGCGTTATCGTGGTGCAACAGGCAATTTTTGTTCTTCCACAAATCCTGGCGTTTCTGGTGGATTGCTTCGCGCAAATTGTGCATAACTTGCAGGTAATATTCCTTATTGACCGTTCTACCCTGTGGCAAGAACTCATGATGCACCACTTCCCTGCAATCGAAGAAAACTGTCAGCGAAACTTTCACATTCGACAGAACTTGGCGCGCTGTTTTCGGTCTTGGTTCGTGCGGCAGCTTCCATTGAGATGATTGAGCTTTGGTTTCAACCTCATAACCATAAACCCACGATTCGTCACCAGTTATGACCCTCTGGAGCAAATTTGGGTTGTCGCGGACAGAGTCCAACATCTCTTTAGCAATGTTCATGCGACACAGCGAATGTCCACCTCCCGCCCAACCGAACGAGGGGCACAGTCGTCTGACGTACGACTCAAAACGCGAAATAGAGAACGCGGGCATGCAAAGCTAAACTGCAATTGTTAATTTTATATTTTTTAAATAACCTAGATATACAATTTTTAAGGCGAGATAGCTCTTTTGTAAACCATTGTGGCTTACTCGAGCATGTTTGATAGAAACGCGGTACACAAATATCAATGAAAGAGTCAATGGTCTTATAAAATTTGCTTACCGCTACTGAAATATCAGTAGTCGAGTAAAGTTCTGACAAGTCGCAGTTGTAAAGTAAAAAGTTCAATAATACAAAGTCTGTTTTTCTAAAGCACGTTTGTACAGTTTTTCATATTTATCAACACATTTACCTAGATCAAAAGTAGCATCAAAAGTGGGATGATAAGAATCTTCTGGTAAAGAAAGTGGTTGGGTCCAAACAGACCGTCAAATAGGTCATGCTGCCGAGAAGGCAATAAATAAGTCTCACCAACACTTGGTGTCCAGTCACTTTCAGGAACATTAAAGTAACCAAGGACTATAAAATGATCCCTGTCTGATAACAGGTTGAAAACTGTCTTTATTGCAGACAAGTGTTGCAAATAGACTGACAATTCCGATGACGGCGGAATATATGAACAGGTTATAAAACAGAAAAAACCGGGAAAGTGTAATTTTACACAAATAAATTCAATGCAATGTTGAACTTCCGGTTGAAAAAGTTCCGATGATATGGCGGAATTTACTGCAATCAGAACTACCCCACCACGTCGGCCACGTCGATCAAGCCTGTAGATTGTATACTTACTTCGTAAAACTTCGGTGCTTAAAATATCCGGTTTGAACCAAGTTTCAGTAAACACTAAAACATGGGAGGTAAAAGAAAGGCTGTTTATGAATAAATTAGTTAATTTGCTACATAATCCTCTAACATTTTGGTATGTAAGAAGAAAAGTAGCACTTAGTTTTTTGCGTTTTGTTTTTGAGCCGACGTTTCTGGGATTGGCAGTGAAAGAACAATCGGTTTCCGATTCTTTTTCTTCTTCGCCTCAAACTCTTTAGCCATTACATGTTCTGGCCAAAATGTTGGAGAACATATAATGGCTAGCAGTTCTGCCGGGACACTAATTTTAAAGGACGATATGTCCCTCTCATATGAGAATTTAAATTTTACCACTTCAAACTCGACAACTTGTATTTTGGCTTGAATATAAGCCGCTACATCTTGAGATGTAAGACCAGGGGCAAGCCGGGAACCGAAAATTTGCTGAAACTTCTAACACCTTTTTAGGCTCCACGGGTATTACACCTGTGGGATAGTTCATAACCGGTAAGCCGGAACTTGAACTTGTCTTGGGTATTTCTATAATCTGTGGTACTGACAAAGAATCCACAGCGGACATATCGGAAAATTTGTGTGGCACCATTTGCACACACTCGTTGATGACTTTCTCTGACACCGATGATCTCGTCACCATAGGAGTAGTGAACGACCGGCTGAGTCACAGGAGTGCATGGCTGGTCAATGAGAAGGGGCGGAATAACAGCAGGCAGAGGATTCGCTACGTTAGCAGATTTCTTACGCTTGGGCGACATCATGGTAGCACCGATATACGTTGCTTCGGTCGAAGGTAGCTTCTCCGTATGCCACAGTCAACAATCGTAATTCATCCGCGCACTTAATTTCGTTATTCACACAAATTTGATACAATTTCTTTGATCCATTTTGTTGCATATGTAAAAATCGAAGACGATCCAAAACACGTGCAAGCAAATCAGCTGTCAACAATTAAGTGAACATTCAAAATGACCGAGCTTGTCGGCATAAGTGACAGACATGAGTTCCAACATAACGCCACAAAAAAATTTAAATTCGATTATACGTTACCCGCGAAAATTAAAAATTCGCGATACTTTTTGAACACACCTCGTATTGCATCACATCCTAATACAACTTTTTATTCAACACTATTTGAGGCAGTTCCTTTCCCCTCCATAAGAAACACTTAAGCTTTCATATTCAATATTTCCTTAGGTAAATATTATTCCGATTTTCCTATATTTCAACATGATTTAATTCCTATATACTTGGTCAAAAACTTTTTATCTTAAATATATCTGTGCACAATCGTGAGTTTACGCCTGCAGTGCTCACCCACTGGTTTGCGCTTACTTATTAAAATATGATTTTAAACTTTTTTTCTACTACCAATTTTCGGTTCTGTGCCATCTCCTTAAGTAAGCCATTGCTTAAACTATTTTTGCATTCCTTAGATACTGCATCCTTTCCTTCCATTTGGAAGGAATATTTTATTATTCCCTTGTTTAAGAAGGGCAGTAAGTCTGAAGCAAGCAATTATAGAGGTATCTCTAAATTGTTGGATATACCTAAATTCTTCGAGAATGTTTTAACTCCACACTTGCAACATTTCTGTAGATCCGTCATATCGCCTTCTCAGCACGGATTTATAAAACGTCGCTCAACTACGATAAATTTACTGGAGCTGACATCCTTTGTTATAAAAGGTTTTCAGGAAAATCTTCAAACTGATGTTATTTACACTGATTTCAGTAAGGCTTTTGACTCAGTAAATCATTCCCTTCTTGCACATAAACTCAGCCTCTTAGGCTTCACACCAAAACTTCTTAATTGGATTGTGAGTTATCTGAATGGCATAACCCAAAGAGTTCTCTTTAAAAATATATTTTCACACCTTCTTCATGCCACATCTGGCGTTCCTCAGGGCAGCCATCTAGGCCCCCTCCTTTTTACGTTTTTCATCAATGACCTCACTTTGGTCATACACAACTCCCGTACTCTCATGTATGCGGACGATGTAAAGCTTTGTTATCAATTTAAAGATGACTACTGCCACTCTTACGTACAAGCCGACCTAAATAGTTTTCATTCCTGGTGTTGTGCAAATTTCTTAAACCTGAACAGCTTCAAATGCAAGCTGATTCTATCGAGCCAGTCCAAAGTATGTTTCTTATACTCTTTGTGGTTGTGTCTTAGAAAGAATTACTCTAGTTGATGATCTTGGTAGTTAGTTTAGTTTTCCGAACATATTTTCCATATGGTCAATAAAGCCATGGGTGTGCTTGCCTTTATTAAGAGATAGTCTAAGAAGTTTGACGATCCTTAGGTAACAAAGACCCTCTACACCTCACTTGTTCGTCCTATTTTGGAGTATGGATCATGCGTATGGTGTCCCCAGTACACTACTCACTACTCGAAGAGTATAATGGTGTTATAGCTTTGTGCCAACCGAAAATGTTTGAAACAGGCAGAAGGAGAAATCTCCGACCCCATAAAGTATATATATTCTAAATCAGCATGAACAGCCGATATAGCCATGTCCGTCTGACCGTCAGTGTGTCTGTCCGTCCGTGTGAAAACCTAGATCTCAGCTATTATAAGAGCTAGAGCTAACAAATTTGGGGACAATATGTGTTAATTCTACACGCAGATCAAGTTTATTTTGGATTTTCGCCACGCCTCCATCCGCCCCCACAAATCGAAAAAAAATCGATTGTAGCTGCAAATATAGCTTAACAGCAATCATTTATACATGTGATAAAAACCACCATGCGGGCGTGTTAAGAAAGTTTCAATAAGATCGACCGAAAATTAAGGAAGATATTCAAGAAATAGTATGCCCTGTGGCCATGTGCTTATGTCGGATTTTCCTAATGTTAGTTCCCGAGTTCAACTCCAGTAGCAGGCAACTTTTTTTTTAATTATGTGCACCGAAAATATTCATATTGCAATTTTATCGGCCATTGCGTAAAAAATGCAGTGGCCGAGTGGTGATGGTAGTTGACAGTTAAGCGTGAGGCCCGGGGTTCAACTCCTAGGTTCGACGTTAGCCGGCGGCTGTGTGATGTGTTTTTTCCACTTTTGAAAAATATTTATGTTTAATTCAAATTAATTTGAATAAACGGAAATTGATGGGTAGAAGAAAAATAACCAATGAAAAAGAAAACAACGCAGCCGCCGCCGCCGCATTGCATATTTATTCTTTTCATGTATAATAATCTGAATGGTCTCATAATGCAACTTTGCCGACGTTGGTGTCAGTGCGGTGAAGTAGTGGCTGCTAGTAGAGATTTTGTTTTTGGAGACCGATGGTTCGAATCGACATGGGCCCAACAAATAAATTTGTTTTATTTTGTTCCGTTGTTGTTGCTGTTTTTTTTTTTTTTTGGTCGAAGCAATATTCATTTATATTACACATGTACATTGTAAATTCATGGCCAGTGCAATTTAAGTTTTACTTTAATTAAAAAATCAAGGGCAATTGGACTTGGTCTTGCAGAAGTTTTCTATTTTAATGGCAGTAAAGTAAAAAGTAATAATTATGACATTTGTTTTGCAATGTATGTAAAGTATAAAATAAGTTTTTAATATATTTAAGGTCAGTTAGAATCGAAAGAGATTGTCAGCAGCAATAGACACGAGAAATCTGATATGACTAATTCACTTTTTTTTTAATTATGTGCACCGAAAATATTCATAATGCTATTTTGTCGGTCATCGCGTAAGAAATGCAGTGGTCAAGTGGTGATGGTAGTTGACTGTTAAGCATGAGGATCGGAGTTCAACTCCTGGGTGCGGCCGACTGACTTATATTTTTTTCGTATCTTATCTTTTTATACCCTTGCAGAGGGTATATTAATTTTAGCCAGAAGTTTGCAACGCACCTTAGGAGACATCTCCGACCCTATAAAGTATATAAATTAACCAGTTACCTGGTATGTTGTGTTTATAGTAAATTACGTCGGTTTTCGTAAGCCGGTGGCTTCGCAATAAGTATTCGACGGAGTAGCTTTTAAATGTCTCTTTATTGAACAGAGCGAGTGCTGCTGTTTACGAGGGTACAAAAGAACTACTCTACTATGTTATTGCCGGCGTTATCGCGCGCGGCTCTTACTAATCAGATGTCAGGCGGAGCCGTGACAATAAAAGATTAGGAGTTTACTGTTTACGCTTTATTATACCGAGCCAAGCGGAGCTGTAGCGTCGGAAGCAAAATCAGAACTAAATATAAGATACAATAATTCAAACTTAGGAGCTAGTATGAAACCGAAACATATTGTTGCGATCTCATATTCGTAGCGGCCACGCAAATAAGCAGTGTCTGCCGGCTACGTATCGACATCCGGCATAATGCTTACGTTGCAGTATGCCGATGTTGTCGTATTTCATGCGCCCGTGGGAGCGACGTTAGCTTTAGTTAACTATCCCCCCCCTCAAGACGGAGGCCGCCCTCGGCCGACCTTAACTCAGCAATCGCCACGTTCAGTTGCCTTGCGGACCTCTTGGCCTTCCAGGCGCGCCAGCCCACAATAGCAACACATAGCAGGAGGCAACATGATGCTGCAACGGTCAGTGCCATTTGCTGGGGTCGTTCGGCGTTGAATTCTTCTCTGAACCTCCGGATTGTCTCTAAGTTACCTTCATTTAGGCGATGAAGGTACGGGAGGCTGAGCACGCTTTGGTGGGAGGTGATGTTCAGCAGAGGGAATTTTGCTACCTGGTGTTCTGTTCTGGACCCCGTTCTGGTTGACGTACAGGGTTCCGTTAATGACGGCATGTCGGGCGAAGGTAACAAGGTGCGTGCCATGCACCCAGATTTCAGAGCCGTTGTCCACTTAAACCTTGGCGGCCCTGTCGTTGATAATAACGATCCCCTCATCCACGTGGGTGATGGGACCCAGGCTGCTGGGTTGTGTTTCGCAGTGCGCCGCGTCGCCTGCATGGAGTTCTCTCGCGCATGGGCTGCCTGATGACAGCTGGCAGAGGGTGGCGCTGATTGATGCGGTGCAAGCTTTAACGGTGCAGATCTCGTTGTTGCACTCTGCGATAACGCCATCATCTAAACGTAACATGGCTCATTCGTGACTAATGGGGAAAATAGTAATTTTCTTACAGGCGAACTTAATTACCGGAAATTTAATGATAAAGTGTAATGCGTTATTGGATTGCAGAATCTTGACAGACGATACGGACATGAGGTCCCCTATGGGGGTGTTGGTGGGCTCCTCTAGCCAAACTGAACTTAAATCTGCGTGATCAAGAATATTTGGGCTAACAATGTTCATTTTTGCAAGTGTCACGGCCAACATTAAATTTTGAAGCTCCATCATGAGCATTCTACTTCTCGCGAGCAATGTTTCATACAAATGACCGGTGTCAATTTGCGACTCTTTTGCTGTCTTGAGGATTAAGTTGACGGTGGCAGTTAGTTTATTATTTTGACTCAGGACTTTGGTATTGACTTCTATTTGCCTATTGTTCGCGTTGATCAACCGCGCTTCTAAGACCCTACCCTTCTCCAAATCACTGGACGGATAAGATTGATCCTGTGGGTGAAAGTTTAAGTGGTGGATTTTTCTGTTCTGAAGCCAAAGGGGGAACCCCACTAATAATAAGAAAGGCGTTTAAGAATATAATATGCGCGGATGGCGCTAAGCTTAGATCTACTACAAGTAGCGCCAAGTGGCTAAAAAAATTTAAAATTAAGCGTTACACGGACCTGAGCAATGAGCGCGTCATTTTAAATGGTCCTTGTGGACCACCCTCTCCTCGATAAGGACCGTGGTCCCCATGTCCGCTTCTACAGCTCTTTCCTCGCACGACGGCGTGAGCTGGTTGCCGAGTCTTCGGTTGGATTTCACCAACACCTTTTCGCCAACATCGAATACCCAATTCTGCCGCGAGGCGTTTTCTATGGCCCTTAGCGCGGTTTGAGCTTTCTGGATCCTATTGTGGATCTCTACCTGTGGCTCGTCAGGGTGCGTTAGGACGCTGTCAGCCGGTCCCCAGTTGATGACCGAGTGAATCGACTTATCTTCTGATGACGGGTAGCAGGGATTTTCCCCTAAAAAATTGAGGGCGTCAGAATCGCTTTCAGCATCGTCTTCGATCTGTGCCGCAGCGCCGTTGGCGGCTTTGGCGTACGAGTTCTGCCCCTGTCCAGCATCTTGGGTTATATGATTTACCCTTTGTTGCTTGCTCTTACCGTTAGAGCGATCGGACATAGCCGGCCGCTGGCTGACGCCAATGGAGGCCTGGGTAGGCTGTATAAGTTTTGACAGCGAAGGGTCCACTTCCATTGGTACTGGAGCACTGGCGCGAGTTTGTTGCTCGGCATTTCGCTGGCCGGATTCGCCTTGCTGCTCGTGCTGCCTACTAAAATGTGGGTTCTTTGACCCGCTTACCTGCGCTTTTGCTTGCTGGGGTGGCTTGACCCGCTGATGGGCACTTGCCTTGTGCTCTTTTTCCTCCACACTCCTCGCGAAGCTGGCAGCGAACGCATATCTTTCATGGTTCGATTCTACCTCTTGCGCGAGCGCCAGGGCTGACGGTAGGTCCCTCGGCTTTGCTGAGAATAGCACATGGGTGAGACTACGCTTGAGTCCCGAAACAAACACGCGTAGTGCATCTTCGCGGAACTTTTCACAGAGGCCCTTTGCTAAGACGGGCTCATATGACATGTTGACTTTATTAGTCAACAATGTTAGTTTTTTGCCGGCCTCGTCGTAATACTGCAGTAGAGACATGCTGCCTTGTTTCAGCGTGCCCAACTCCTGCTCGATTACGTGAACTAGACGTTTGTCGCTGTACGTGAAGTCGAGGCGACTTATAATCGCGTCGAAGTTAAGTACTGTGCCGAAAGAGGCTAGAACAACGTCGGCTGCCCCCCTGATTTTGTTTCTTATGATTATAACCGCCTGATAATGGCGTGAACTGCCGTCGTACGGCTTAATAATATGATAGGCTGCGAGAGCCGCCTGTCTCCATGAAACATACGATTCATGCGCGCCTGCAAACTCGGGCAGGCATTTGACGGCATCCAATGGCTCGTCGCAGCGGATATCATTTCTTATCTCTATGGGTGCATAGGCTTGCACCTCTGGTGGCGTAATGTGCGCTGCCGCTAGCTGCTGGGACATTGAGTTGACTTTGTCAAACAAGACCTTATTTACAGCGGCTTGCTCAGCTAAGGCGGCGGTGACGGCTGCCTGTATTACGAGCTTCAGCTGGTCTGGGACCATGACGCTGTCTGTAGGACGAGGTGGGGGTGAGGGTGTGCGTCTTGGCACTGGAGAGCGAATGCGATGATTGTCGCAATCAGAGTCAGAATCACTACGCTGTCGGCGAGTGGTTCTATAGAAAAGGAAGGGTGAAGTCATATGCTTCTAATATAAGTAACGAAACTTTGAATACAACGCTTGAGGACGGGGGCAACAAAGTTGCAAAATTCTACGGATCGTATTACGTCGGACGACAAACCAAAATGAACGAGACAAAGGCGAGACGGAAAAAGAATTTGTGTGCGCGTGCATTTGATACGCTGCTTTTAATAATTATTTTTTATTTAAATTATTCCTGCTGCCAGTAGCTTATTACTTCTCGTCAACCTAATCCAACACTATTTTCATGAGTCGTTGTGCGTGTTACAACCTTTTTTTCTTTATTCTATTCGCAGGTTCAAGAAAGTTTGAATAAAGGTGCCCACTTACATTTTTTGGTGTTGTGCGGTTTGATTTGTGTGATTGTCCTAATCTGCAGTTGGTATCTGCTGCGTGCGCTGCGTTGCCTCTGCCTCCCGCGCTGCTGTCTCCGCTGTCCAGATAGCTTGCGCGCTGATCTGGCGATGAGTCGCTGCCCGAAGAGCTCCCGCGGCTTCGGTGTAACTTGAAGTTGAATTTGCGCTATAGCGCACCTCAGCCGACTGTATTCGAGAGGCGAGGTTAATGACGTTGTCGCTGTGCTGCCTGTGTTGACGTAGGTCAGCAGCGGCAACTTGTCGGATTGTTCTGTTGTAAACAACAGTGGTCACCAGCACTTGTTTTCACTGCTAGCACTTGGTGTTTGTTACTACAGCCCTGTTGTCGTGGCTGAGTTTGAGTCATTTGATTTGAGTTTGTGATTCTTTATCTCGTGGGTAAACAAACGCACTGTCAAATACCACTAGTTGGGCGCCAATTAACCAATGGGGGTTCGTGGATTCGGGCCCCACGTTGGGCGCCAATTAACCAGTTACCTGGTATGTTGTGTTTATAGTAAATTTTGTCGGTTTTCGTAAGCCGGTGGCTTCACAATAAGTATACGACAGAGTAGCTTTTAAATGTCTCTTTATTGAACAGAGCGAGTGCTGCTGTTTACGAGGGTACAAAAGAACTACTCTACTATGTTATTGCCGGCGTTATCGCGCGCGGCTCTTACTAATCAGATGTCAGGCGGAGCCGTGACAATAAAAGATTAGGAGTTTACTGTTTACGCTTTATTATACCGAGCCAAGCGGAGCTGTAGCGTCGGAAGCAAAATCAGAACTAAATATAAGATACAATAATTCAAACTTAGGAGCTAGTATGAAACCGAAACATATTGTTGCGATCTCATATTCGTAGCGGCCACGCAAATAAGCAGTGTCTGCCGGCTACGTATCGACATCCGGCATAATGCTTACGTTGCAGTATGCCGATGTTGTCGTATTTCATGCGCCCGTGGGAGCGACGTTAGCTTTAGTTAACTTATATATTCTGAATCAGCATCACCAGAGGAGTCGAAAAATGGATGTCCGTCTGTTGCATCGCAAACTAGTCTCTCAGTTTTTGAGCTATCTTCATGAAACTTGGCATACAAGCTTCTTATTGCTGTAGGCTGTAAGTCGGAACGAGCCAAATCGGACCGATATATCGTATAGCTGTCATAGAAGCTATCGGCCGATTTTTGTTGTTTTTCAAGATATTGAAACAAGATTTGGCAAATCTTATTCTTATTACGTTTTTAATGTGCTGTCAAAATTGTATCAAAATCGGACCACTATAACATATAGCTGCCATAGGAACAATCGGCTGAAATCAGGGTTTTTGTATGCAAACCTGTTTTGTTTTTGGAAATACCGCACATTATCAATACTTTTTAATGTTATACAGTAACCCGCCCTTAGTTTTTCCATTTAAATATCTCAGACGTTTATATTCTATAGCTGTTTTAGGAACAATCAGTTAGTCCGTCTGTCTGTTGCAACGCAAATTAGTCCCCCAGTTATTGAGCTATCGTCATGAAACTTTGCTCACAAGCTTCTTCTGCCCTCTTTAAATAAGTCGGAACGGGACAGATCGGACTGATATATCGTATAGCTGTCATGGAGCCTATCGGCCGATTTTCGTTATATTTCAAGATATAGCTATCAGGCTTACCACATCCAAATCTAAGTGTGTCCCTAATAATAAAGTTCGAAATCGAACTTTTATAACTTATAACGATCAACGATCGGCCTAATGAAGGTTCATGTTGAAATTTTATGGAAATCTGAGTACTATTACATATAGCTGTTAAACAAAAAATCATGTAGCTGTTATTCAAACATTTTTGAATGAGAACTTTCCAAATTTATTTATATTTTATGACCAACAGATCCTTTACAACACAATGACATTTCCTCATAACATTTTGTGTTAAGTATATAAGAAATCCAGGTATATACAAAAGCATTAAAAAGGTAGAATTATTTTTTTCGAAACAGGTGTTTGATTCATAGCCTTAATCAGGTAAAAATCTTGACTTCCTGTACTGTTATAATTGTTCAATAAATATCACAGAAACCAGCAGCAATCCAAATATATTTTATATTTTGTATAACTGCAAGGGTATGAAACCTTCGGAAAGCCAAAGGTAGCCTTGCTTTCTTGTTATACCCTTGCAGAGGGTATATTAATTTTAGCCAGAAGTTTGCAACGCACCTTAGGAGACATCTCCGACCCTATAAAGTATATATATTCTGAATCAGCATCACCAGAGGAGTCGAAAAATGGATGTCCGTCTGTCCGTCCGTCCGTCCGTCCGTCCGTCCGTCCGTCCGTCCGTCCGTCCGTCCGTCCGTCCGTCCGTCCGTCCGTCCGTCCGTCCGTCCGTCCGTCCGTCCGTCTGTTGCAACGCAAACTAGTCTCTCAGTTTTTGAGCTATCTTCATGAAACTTGGCACACAAGCTTCTTGTTGCTGTAGGCTGTAAATAAGTCGGAACGAGCCAGATCGGACCGATATATCGTATAGCTGTCATGGAAGCTATCGGCCGATTTTTGTTGTTTTTCAAGATATTGCAACAAGATTTGGCAAATCCTATTCTTATTACGTTCTTAATGTGCTGTCAAAATTATATCAAAATCGGACCACTATAACATATAGCTGCCATAGGAACAATCGGCTGAAATCACGGTTTTTGTATGCAAACCTGTTTTGTTTTTGGAAATACCGCACATTATCAATACTTTTTAATGTTATACAGTAACCCGCCCTTAGTTTTTCCATTTAAATATCTTAGACGTTTATATTCTATAGCTGTTATAGGAACAATCAGTCAGTCCGTCTGTCTGTTGCAACTCAAATTAGTCCCCCAGTTATTGAGCTATCTTCATGAAACTTGGCACCCAAGCTTATTATTGATGTAGGCTGTAAATAAGTCGGAACGAGCCAGATCGGACCGATATATCGTATAGCTGTCATAGAAGCTATCGGCCGATTTTTGTTGTTTTTCAAGATATTGCAACAAGATTTGGCAAATCCTATTCTTATTACGTTCCTAATGTGCTGTCAAAATTGTATCAAAATCGGACCACTATAACATATAGCTGCCATAGGAACAATCGGCTGAAATCAGGGTTTTTGTATGCAAACCTATTTTGTTTTTGGAAATACCGCACATTATCAATACTTTTTATACCCTTGCAGAGGGTATATTAATTTTAGCCAGAAGTTTGCAACGCACCTTAGGAGACATCTCCGACCCTATAAAGTATATATATTCTGAATCAGCATCACCAGAGGAGTCGAAAAATGGATGTCCGTCTGTTCGTCCGTCCGTCCGTCCGTCCGTCTGTTGCAACGCAAACTAGTCTCTCAGTTTTTGAGCTATCTTCATGAAACTTGGCACACAAGCTTCTTATTGCTGTAGGCTGTAAATAAGTCGGAATGAGCCAGATCGGACCGATATATCGTATAGCTGTCATAGAAGCTATCGGCCGATTTTTGTTGTTTTTCAAGATATTGCAACAAGATTTGGCAAATCCTATTCTTATTACGTTTTTAATGTGCTGTCAAAATTGTATCAAAATCGGACCACTATAACATATAGCTGCCATAGGAACAATCGGCTGAAATCAGGGTTTTTGTATGCAAACCTGTTTTGTTTTTGGAAATACCGCACATTATCAATACTTTTTAATGTTATACAGTAACCCGCCCTTAGTTTTTCCATTTAAATATCTCAGACGTTTATATTATATAGCTGCTATAGGAACAATCAGTCAGTCCGTCTGTCTGTTGCAAATTAGTCCCCCAGTTATTGAGCTATCTTCACGAAACTTTGCTCACAAGCTTCTTATTTCTGCCCTCTTTAAATAAGTCGGAACGGGCCAGATCGGACTGATATATCGTATAGCTGTCATTGAGCCTATCGGCCGATTTTCGTTATATTTGAAGATATAGCTATCAGGCTTACCACATCCAAATCTAAGTGTGTCCCTAATAATAAAGTTCGAAATCGAACTTTTATAACTTATAACGATCAACGTTCGGTCTAATGAAGGTTAATTTTGCAATTTTATGGAAACCTGAGTACTATTACATGTAGCTGTTAAACAAAAAATCATGTAGCAGTTATTCAAACGCATTTTTGAATGAGAACTTTCCAAATTTATTTATAGTTTATGACCAACAGATCCTTTACAACACAAAGACATTTCCTCATAACATTTTGTGTTAGGTATATAAGAAATCCAGGTATATACAAAAGCATTAAAAAGGTAGAATTATTTTTTTTCGAAGCAGGTGTTTGATTCATAGCCTTAATCAGGTAAAAATCTTGACTTCCTGTACTGTTATAATTGTTCAATAAATACCACAGAAACCAGCAGCAATCCAAATATATTTTATATTTTGTATAACTGCAAGGGTATGAAACCTTCGGCAAGCCGAAGGTAGCCTTGCTTTCTTGTTTTATTTTATAGTGTGTTGCAATATTCAAAATAAGTTTTTAGTATATTTAAAGCCACTTAGAATCGAAAGAGACATTGAGCAGCAATGCAAAAAACAAACGACAAATCTAATTAGATATGTTGAGATGTATTGTGAGGCAGCATATATGTATGTATGTAAAGGCGTCTATTTCACACATGCATAATTTATAACTGCAAAGTAATAAAATCAAAGGGCAACATTCAATAAGAATCGAGTGGAACTTGCATAGGAAAAACAAATTAGAGACGGAAAGAAATAAAAATCAAGAACGCATTGTTTACATTTGGCACGTGTTTTTGCGAAAGGTTTTGTAGCGGGTATATCACAGTCGAGTCCGCTCGACTGTAGCCTATCCGACTTGCTTATTTTTAATTTTCGCCTTACGCGGCCTTAACTGGGATGTAAATTTAAGACTTCCTTCCTATGGCAGTAGACCCTTACTACTTAACTTACCTTCTCTATCTAATCGTAGAACCATGCTGGGTGTACTATTTATTAATAACCTCATCCAAGATGACATTGACAGTGTTAAACTGGTTAGCCAGTTACACTTTTCTGTCCCTTGCAGATTAACAAGTAATTACTTACCACTAACTCTTCCTAATTGTAGGTCGATCCGTTTAGGGTATTATGTTTTTACTATAATAATCTTAGCTTTTTCTTTTTCTATCGCTTCCTCTGTTACATGCCTTAAATATGAATCTGCCTTACCTATCTAGAAATTCTATCTAATAATCTATCTATCTCGATATCTTTGCATGCCCGCGTTCTCTATTTCGCGTTTCGAGTCGTACGTCAGGCGACTATGCCTCTCGGTCGGTTGGGCGGGAGGTGGACATTCGCTTCAACATGCATTTAAAATTTATATAATTCATATTAAAATGTAGAAAATAATTTAAGATTCTCTTTTCATAATTCTTTTAAAACATTTCAATAAGGCATTTGCTTTTATTTTCTATTTTAAATATGCCGACAAAACATGCGCATCTAGATGTGCCATTCAAACTGCAAGATGCAAATGACGGATTTTTATTTTGCTTTAATTTTTTAGGTTTATATTCGCTATGAGTTGTTATACCCTTGCAGAGGGTATATTAATTTTAGCCAGAAGTTTGCAACGCACCTTAGAAGACATCTCCGACCCTATAAAGTATATATATTCTGAATTAGCATCACCGGAGGAGTAATATGGATGTCCGTCTGTCCGTCCGTCCGTCCGTCCGTCTGTTGCAACGCAAACTAGTCTCTCAGTTTTTGAGCTATCTTCATGAAACTTGGCACACAGGCTTATTATTGCCGTAGGCTGTAAATAAGTCGGAACGAGCCAGATCGGATTGATATATCGTATAGCTGTCATAGAAGCTATCGGACGATTTTTGTTGTTTTTCAAGATATTGCAACAAGACTTGGCAAATCCTATTCTTAT
The DNA here is from genome assembly GCA_018151445.1 of Zaprionus inermis. Lineage (NCBI taxonomy): Eukaryota > Metazoa > Arthropoda > Insecta > Diptera > Drosophilidae > Zaprionus > Zaprionus inermis. The sequence goes on from JAECXD010000051.1 coordinate 65,688, forward strand.
TACGTTCTTAATGTGCTGTCAAAATTGTATCAAAATCGGACCACTATAACATATAGCTGCCATAGGAACAATCGGCTGAAATCAGGGTTTTTGTATGCAAACCTGTTTTGTTTTTGGAAATACCGCACATTATCAATACTTTTTAATGTTATAAAGTAACCCGCCCTTAGTTTTTCCATTTGAATATCTCAGACGTTTATATTCTATAGCTGTTATAGGAACAATCAGTCAGTCCGTCTGTCTGTTGCAACTCAAATTAGTCCCCCAGTTATTGAGCTATCTTCATGAAACTTTGCTCACAAGCTTCTTATTTCTGCCCTCTTTAAATAAGTCGGAACGGGCCAGATCAGACTGATATATCGTATAGCTGTCATGGAGCCTATCGGCCGATTTTCGTTATATTTCAAGATATAGCTATTAGGCTTACCACATCCAAATCTAAGTGTGTCCCTAATAATAAAGTTCGAAATCGAACTTTTATAATTTATAACGATCAACGATCGAAGGTTTATGTTGCAATTTTATGGAAATCTGAGTACTATTACATGTAGCTGTTAAACAAAAAATCATGTAGCTGTTATTCAAACGCATTTTTGAATGAGAAATTTCCAAATTTATTTATATTTTATGACCAACAGATCCTTTATAACACAAAGACATTGCCTCATAACATTTTGTGTTAAGTATATAAGAAATCCAGGTATATACAAAAGCATTAAAAAGGTAGAATTATTTTTTTTCGAAGCAGGTGTTTGATTCATAGCCTTAATCAGGTAAAAATCTTGACTTCCTGTTCTGTTATAATTGTTCAATAAATACCACAGAAACCTGCAGCAATCCAAATATATTTTATATTTTGTATAACTGCAAGGGTATGAAACCTTCGGCAAGCCGAAGGTAGCCTTGCTTTCTTGTTTTTTAAGTTAATTTGGGGCAACACTAGAAACTAGGGGACCGTTGTGCCCAAATATGGGACACCACGTCGTGCATAGAACGAACTCATGTCTTGTTATATATGGGCCAAAATGCTGGCCAACGTTATTCGCTGCTATTCACCAACAGCGCACAGCAGAACACTAGATGAATAGCAACGTAATCTTGGCTCCGATTCCGAGACGGAATGCCTGATTTTGGCTGAATCCCAAAATGCGGGGGCCTGACACCAGTCGCAAATGCAGTAGGCAGCAACAGCACTCACCCATGACTATCAAAAGTCACTGGACCAAAAAACCCAACAAACACTTAGAATCCTGCTTATCCCGTCTTCTGGCTATAACAAATTACCCAGCAAGAAAGAATCACACACATTTTTGGTACAAGGTACAACACTCTGTTACCAATTTGAAAAAAAAAAATTCCGCACTAGACCACTTTTAATCTGCTACTGATCGTTTGCCCCTATCCTGTTCTACCTCAGCTACCCCAATTTGACAGTCTCCATTGCCTGATCCCGAAAATCTCCAGAATAAGGTCCAACTATTCCTCTACTGGACACGACGAGTAAAACCAGGGCTCGAGCGAGCCAAGGCTTAACTAAAACCATTGAAAAACATATGATGGCCGTATACGGTAAAGAAAGGAGTCTCCCCAGTAACTTGATGCACGGCATTTCGGATCGAAAATTCAATTTCGGGAAGGTACAGATCCCACTCGCAATGGTCACCCTCTAAATTCACTCTTATTGCATTCAAAACCATGCGCTTCACACGTTCTGCAGCGTTACTCTCTGGAGCATATGCCTCTGTGCGCATGTGCGATACTCCGAACCCCTCTACTATGTTCTGAAAGGTTTGCGAGATGGTCTGCTTTCCTTTATGTGAATAGATAACTTCGGGATAACCGAATTTGTAGAAGACTTAAAAATAAACTACATTTCTAGCGGTTGCATCGCGTATTGCTTTCAAAAATGTAATTAAGATCCATGACCAGACTTAAATCTCAGATATTTACCTAAGAAATCCACATAAAGCTTCTGAAAAGATCTCTCGGTTTTAATTTCACTACCAATGGACACTTGCATGCGACTATTTAGGGCTTTGGATTCCTTACAAATCTGACACTGCAGAGCCCAGTCCCGAATTCAACAATCCATCCTGGGCCAATAAAAGTGATGCCTCAGGGACTCCAAAGTCTTCGCAACCTCACCTTGAACAGCCTCAGCCTCTCATCAGTATGCGCCCTTTCTATTAACCCTGCGTTTAACGTTTCAAGAATACAACAAGAGAACTCCTGGTGGTTGAACAAAAACCTACCATGCACTTTAAAGTCGAGCAACCGATTTTTATTATCTTTAGTCCTATCTATCAACGTCTGTTAACCATCCGAATCAAACACAACTGTTTCGAAACCTAGCAACTGGGACACTGCGAGTTGCAGGTCTTCAACGTAACGAGAAAGAATATCCGCAACCACATTTTCAGTGCCTATCCTATACTCTATCTGAAAGTCGTACCCTTGGAGCTGCAAAAACCAGCGTACTAACCGACCGCTAAGAACTTTCATCGACATTAACCATTTAAGGCTAGCATGGTCCGTAACGCAAGTAAAGGGCATAACTCTATATTGGGGCGAAACTTCGAATGGCTAAGACGTCTGAGCAGCACTCCTTTTCCTCTACGGAATAATTTCTCTGATGAGCGTTTAGCTTGGCTGAAAAGAAAGCAATGGGTCGCTCCTGCTGTTCATTGTTCTATTGGAACCGCTCCCACTCCCCATTGTGACCACATTGCACGATGAATCGTGCTATGCTTGTCTCTTCGCTCAAAACGAATTTACCATTATCCTTCTTGAGGGCGTTAGTCAACGAACCAGCAAGAGTAGCAAAATCTCTAAAAAAAACAAGAAAGCAAGGCTACCTTCGGCTTGCCGAAGGTTTCATACCCTTGCAGTTATACAAAATATAAAATATATTTGGATTGCTGCTGGTTTCTGTGGTATTTATTGAACAATTATAACAGTACAGGAAGTCGAGTTTTTACCTGATTAAGGCTATGAATCAAACACCTGCTTAAAAAAAAATAATTCTACCTTTTAATGCTTTTGTATATACCTGGATTTCTTATATACTTAACACAAAATGTTATGAGGAAATGTCTTTGTGTTGTAAAGGATCTATTGGTCATAAAATCTAAATTTGGAAAGTTCTTATTCAAAAATACGTTTGACAGCTATATGATTTTTTGTTTAACAGCTACATGTAATAGTACTCAGGTTTCCATAAAATTGCAACATGAACCTTCATTAGACCGATCGTTGATCGTTATAAGTTATAAAAGTTCGATTTCGAACTTTATTATTAGGGACACACTTAGATTTGGATGTGGTAAGCCTGATAGCTATATCTTGAAATATAACGAAAATCGGCCGATAGGCTCCATGACAGCTATACGATATATCAGTCCGATCTGGCCCATTCCGACTTATTTAAAGAGGGCAGAAATAATAAGCTTTTGTGCCAAGTTTCATGAAGATAGCTCAAAAACTGAGAGACTAGTTTGCGTTGCAACAGACGGACGGACGGACAGACGGACATCCATTTTTCGACTCCTCTGGTGATGCTGATTCAGAATATATATACTTTATAGGGTCGGAGATGTCTCCTAAGGTGCGTTGCAAACTTCTGGCTAAAATTAATATACCCTCTGCAAGGGTATAAAAAACGACATTGCCATACCGCAGTACCTAGTAATGACTTTGGGTCGCATTGCACAGTCCAAGCGGCATGACAGGAAATTGGTACAATGGTCTTCACGGGACGGTAAAAGCTGTGTAAGGTTGCGCTAGCAATTCGCTAGCCCCAGCTCTGTGATGAAAGGGGTATTCAGACGTACTTTGATGTGGCTGAGTGTGTCGAAGAAATCGCCTTCCAAAACCGGTCTCTATTTCGTTACCCTCCTCCCGCAACTGATCCACCAAAAATATATTCATCGCATAGACATATTGCGTGATTTTCTCCATTTTCAAATCCCTTTTTAATCATTTTCACCAAATGTGTCTTGGGCAATAATCTATGCAATCTGGAAGCAAGGTTCTTCATCGCATGGATATAATCCTCAGCACATTTTCCTGACTGCTTGCGATTTAGGAGGGTATGAATTCAATCATACTCGGTGAAAAGACCTCAAAAGCGATCTAGAAAAGCTCGTCTCAGCCCGACAAACTATTAAGCCTGATCTGCTGTACATGCAGCCAGCATCACTCCTTTGCCTTGCCACTTAAAAGGATGTGAAAACACCGCAATATCTCGTCCCATGGACACCAATATTGGAACTGCAAGAACTCTAGTCGGAATACAACATTTTCAACCGAATCTTGACTAGATCCGTTAAAAAATAGGTCCCATCAAACCACTTTCCATGCACAAAAAAAAGAAATCTCTTTACAAACTAGTTCACACTGTGCAGATGGTTCGGGCACCCAAGGATTTCTTCATTCGTGAGCTCACTTTGGTATCGCTCTCCGACTAATAGTCGGAACGGGTGCGCCTTTAGATGCATGTGGTTGTCTTACCGTACGCACTAAGTTAGCTCCAGTCATTCACAATAGAGGGTGCATTTCCTCCAGCTTCTGCATAACGTGACCCATCGCCCCATTTACTTCTTTCGCCACCATTTCTCTAATATCTGGTTCCTTGAATGCTGCTTTCATCTTCACCGCTAAAGTTGGCACATCCTAAGGGCACCATGCTCCTATATGTTCGCCTTCGACAGCTTCCCTAGGCTGCGTTGGTTTTCGAGGAAGAGTGATGTTTTCTTTTCTAAAACACCTTCTTATCCAGAATTACCTTCCAAATCCGGGATTCTAGAAAGTAATTGATGATCATGCTCATTAGACTCCACATTTCACGTTTCTAAAACTTATCCAAAAATATAGCTTAACCAAAACAAATGCCAATTCCAAAACTTTTAAAATAAAGCAGCAAAAATATTTAAAAGGGGAGAAAAACAGACTCGTGGATTGAAAGATAGAATCCTACGCTAATTCGATACAAAAAAAAAACAAGAAAGCAAGGCTACCTTCGGCTTGCCGAAGGTTTCATACCCTTGCAGTTATACAAAATATAAAATATATTTGGATTGCTGCTGGTTTCTGTGGTATTTATTGAACAATTATAACAGTACAGGAAGTCAAGATTTTTACCTGATTAAGGCTATGAATCAAACACCTGCTTCGAAAAAAAATAATTCTACCTTTTTAATGCTTTTGTATATACCTGGATTTCTTATATACTTAACACAAAAGCTATACGATATATCGGTCCGATCTGGCTCGTTCCAACTTATTTACAGCCTACAGCAATAATAAGCTTGTGTGCCAAGTTTCATGAAGATAGCTCAAAAACTGAGAGACTAGTTTGCGTTGCAACAGACGGACGGACGGACGGACGGACGGACGGACATCCATATTTCGACTCCTCTGGTGATGCTGATTCAGAATATATATACTTTATAGGGTCGGAGATGTCTTCTAAGGTGCGTTGCAAACTTCTGGCTAAAATTAATATACCCTCTGCAAGGGTATAAAAACGAAGGTGACTAAAGGTCACCGGTGCTTTTTGAGAACTTGACTAATAGAGAAAGGTTAATTTGTTGTTGAAAGAAAATGTACTTAGTTTTATTTGCTCTCATAGTGAGCCGTTGCTCCTAGTTAAGCTGCAGATACTAAATGAGAATAAAAACAAACCCTGATTCGAGATTTTCTATTATCGTGTTTATTTTATATATTTTGCTTTTATTTTTGTATTAGGCCGATCGTTGATCGTTATAAGTTATAAAAGTTCGATTTCAAACTTTATTATTAGGGACACACTTAGATTTGGATGTGATAAGCCTGATAGCTATATCTTGAAATATAACGAAAATCGGCCGATAGGCTCCATGATAGCTATACGATATATCAGTCCGATCTGGCCCATTCCGACTTATTTAAAGAGGGCAGAAATAAGAAGCTTGTGAGCAAAGTTTCATGAAGATAGCTCAATAAATATATTTGGATTGCTCCTGGTTTCTGTGGTATTTATTGAACAATTATAACAGTACAGGAAGTCAAGATTTTTACGTGATTAAGGCTATGAATCAAACACCTGCTTCGAAAAAAAATAATTCTACCTTTTTAATGCTTTTGTATATCGGTCCGATCTGGCTCGTTCCAACTTATTTACAGCCTACAGCAATAAGAAGCTTGTGTGCCAAGTTTCATGAAGATAGCTCAAAAACTGAGAGACTAGTTTGCGTTGCAACAGACGGACGGACAGACGGACATCCATATTTCGACTCCTCTGGTGATGCTGATTCAGAATATATATACTTTATAGGGTCGGAGATGTCTTCTAAGGTGCGTTGCAAACTTCTGGCTAAAATTAATATACCCTCTGCAAGGGTATAAAAACGAAGGTGACTAAAGGTCACCGGTGCTTTTTGAGAACTTGACTAATAGAGAAAGGCTAATTTGTTGTTGAAAGAAAATGTCCTAAGTTTTATTTGCTCTCATAGTGAGCCGTTGCTCCTAGTTAAGCTGCAGATACTAAATGAGAATAAAAACAAACCCTGATTCGAGATTTTCTATTATCGTGTTTATTTTATATATTTTGCTTTTATTTTTGTATTCCCAACTATCTATTTCGTAAAGATGCGCCATACTGTTTCCATTATGTACGAATCTTATTAGGTGTCGTCTTAAAGACGAATTTTCCATATTGCTACAAAATATGTATGTCTGCTGAGTAGGCGTGGCATTACAAAAGACATAGCTTGCAAATAAAGTGCCATATTGCTATACAAAAGGTTCAAAAGTAGCTTAATGTTACAAAAAAAAATAACAAGAAAGCAAGGCTACCTTCGGCTTGCCGAAGGTTACATACCCTTGCAGTTATACAAAATATAAAATATATTTGGATTGCTGCTGGTTTCTGTGGTATTTATTGAACAATTATAACAGTACAGGAAGTCAAGATTTTTACCTGATTAAGGCTATGAATCAAACACCTGCTTCGAAAAAAAATAATTCTACTCTTTTAATGCTTTTGTACATACCTGGATTTCTTATATACTTAACACAAAATGTTATGAGGAAATGTCTTTGTGTTGTAAAGGATCTGTTGGTCATAAAATATAAATAAATTTGGAAAGTTCTCATTCAAAAATGCGTTTGAATAACAGCTACAAGATTTTTTGTTTAACAGCTACATGTAATAGTACTCAGGTTTCCATAAAATTGCAACATGAACCTTCTTTAGGCCGATCGTTGATTGTTTTAAGTTATAAAAGTTCGATTTCGAACTTTATTATTAGGGACACACTTAGATTTGGATGTGGTAAGCCTGATAGCTATATCTTGAAATATAACGAAAATCGGCCGATAGGCTCCATGACAGCTATACGATATATCAGTCCGATCTGGCCCATTCCGACTTATTTAAAGAGGGCATAAATAAGAAGCTTGTGAGCAAAGTTTCATGAAGATAGCTCAATAACTGGGGGACTAATTTGAGTTGCAACAGACACGCGGACTGACTGATTGTTCCTATAACAGCTATAGAATATAAACGTCTGAGATATTTAAATGGAAAAAATAAGGGCGGGTTACTGTATAACATTAAAAAGTATTGATAATGTGCGGTATTTCCAAAAACAAAACAGGTTTGCATACAAAAACCCTGATTTCAGCAGATTGTTCCTATGGCAGCTATATGTTATAGTGGTCCGATTTTGATACAATTTTGACGGCACATTAAGAACGTAATAAGAATAGGAATTGCCAAATCTTGTTGTAATATCTTGAAAAACAACAAAAATCGGCCGATAGCTTCTATGACAGCTATACGATATATCGGTCCGATCTGGCTCGTTCCGACTTATTTACAGCCTACAGCAATAAGAAGCTTGTATGCCAAGTTTCATGAAGATAGCTTAAAAACTGAGAGACTAGTTTGCGTTGCAACAGACGGACGGACGGACGGACAGACGGACGGACAGACGGACGGACGGACGGACGGACGGACGGACAGACGGACATCCATTTTTCGACTCCTCTGGTGATGCTGATTCAGAATATATATACTTTATAGGGTCGGAGATGTCTCCTAAGGTGCGTTGCAAACTTCTGACTAAAATTAATATACCCTCTGCAAGGGTATAAAAATAACAAGAAAGCAAGGCTACCTTCGGCTTGCCGAAGGTTTCATACCCTTGCAGTTATACAAAATATAAAATATATTTGGATTGCTGCTGGTTTCTGTGGTATTTATTGAACAATTATAACAGTACAGGAAGTCAAGATTTTTACCTGATTAAGGCTATGAATCAAACACCTGCTTCGAAAAAAAATAATTCTACCTTTTTTAATGCTTTTGTACATACCTGGATTTCTTATATACTTAACACAAAATGTTATGAGGAAATGTCTTTGTGTTGTAAAGGATCTGTTGGTCATAAAATATAAATAAATTTGGAAAGTTCTCATTCAAAAATGCGTTTGAATAACAGCTACAGTATTTTTTGTTTAACAGCTACATGTAATAGTACTCAGGTTTCCATAAAATTGCAACATGAACCTTTATTAGGCCGATCGTTATAAGTTATAAAAGTTCGATTTCAAACTTTATTATTAGGGACAAACTTAGATTTGGATGTGATAAGCCTGATAGCTATATCTTGAAATATAATGAAAATCGGCCGATAGGCTCCATGACAGCTATACGATATATCAGTCCGATCTGGCCCATTCCGACTTATTTAAAGAGGGCAGAAATAAGAAGCTTGTGAGCAAAGTTTCATGAAGATAGCTCAATAAATATATTTGGATTGCTGCTGGTTTCTGTGGTATTTATTGAACAATTATAACAGTACAGGAAGTCAAGATTTTTACGTGATTAAGGCTATGAATCAAACATCTGCTTCGAAAAAAAATAATTCTACCTTTTTAATGCTTTTGTATATACCTGGATTTCTTATATACTTAACACAAAAGCTATACGATATATCGGTCCGATCTGGCTTGTTCCAACTTATTTACAGCCTACAGCAATAATAAGCTTGTGTGCCAAGTTTCATGAAGATAGCTCAAAAACTGAGAGACTAGTTTGCGTTGCAACAGACGGACGGACGGACGGACGGACATCCATATTTCGACTCCTCTGGTGATGCTGATTCAGAATATATATACTTTATAGGGTCGGAGATGTCTTCTAAGGTGCGTTGCAAACTTCTGGCTAAAATTAATATACCCTCTGCAAGGGTATAAAAACGAAGGTGACTAAAGGTCACCGGTGCTTTTTGAGAACTTGACTAATAGAGAAAGGCTAATTTGTTGTTGAAAGAAAATGTCCTAAGTTTTATTTGCTCTCATAGTGAGCCGTTGCTCCTAGTTAAGCTGCAGATACTAAATGAGAATAAAAACAAACCCTGATTCGAGATTTTCTATTATCGTGTTTATTTTATATATTTTGCTTTTATTTTTGTATTCCCAACTATCTATTTCGTAAAGATGCGCCATACTGTTTCCATTATGTACGAATCTTATTAGGTGTCGTCTTAAAGACGAATTTTCCATATTACTACAAAATATGTATGTCTGCTGAGTAGGCGTGGCATTACAAAAGACATAGCTTGCAAATAAAGTGCCATATTGTTATACAAAAGGTTCAAAAGTAGCTTAATGTTACAAAAAAACAAGAAAGCAAGGCTATCTTCGGCTTGCCGAAGGTTTCATACCCTTGCAGTTATACAAAATATAAAATATATTTGGATTGCTGCTGGTTTCTGTGGTATTTATTGAACAATTATAACAGTACAGGAAGTCAAGATTTTTACCTGATTAAGGCTATGAATCAAACACCTGCTTCGAAAAAAAATAATTCTACCTTTTTAATGCTTTTATATATACCTGGATTTCTTATATACCTAACACAAAATGTTATGAGGAAATGTCTTTGTGTTGTAAAGGATCTGTTGGTCAGAAACTATAAATAAATTTGGAAAGTTCTCAATCAAAAATGCGTTTGAATAACAGCTACATGATTTTTTGTTTAACAGCTACATGTAATAGTACTCAGGTTTCCATAAAATTGCAAAATGAACCTTCATTAGACCGAACGTTGATCGTTATAAGTTATAAAAGTTCGATTTCGAACTTTATTATTAGGGACACACTTAGATTTGGATGTGGTAAGCCTGATAGCTATATCTTGAAATATAACGAAAATCGGCCGATAGGCTCCATGACAGCTATACGATATATCAGTCCGATCTGGCCCGTTCCGACTTATTTAAAGAGGGCAGAAATAAGAAGCTTGTGAGCAAAGTTTCGTGAAGATAGCTCAATAACTGGGGGGACTAATTTGCGTTGCAACAGACAGACGGACTGACTGATTGTTCCTATAGCAGCTATATAATATAAACGTCTGAGATATTTAAATGGAAAAACTAAGGGCGGGTTACTGTATAACATTAAAAAGTATTGATAATGTGCGGTATTTCCAAAAACAAAACAGGTTTGCATACAAAAACCCTGATTTCAGCCGATTGTTCCTATGGCAGCTATATGTTATAGTGGTCCGATTTTGATACAATTTTGACAGCACATTAAGAACGTAATAAGAATAAGATTTGCCAAATCTTGTTGCAATATCTTGAAAAACAACAAAAATCGGCCGATAGCTTCTATGACAGCTATACGATATATCGGTCCGATCTGGCTCGTTCCGACTTATTTACAGCCTACAGCAATAAGAAGCTTGTGTGCCAAGTTTCATGAAGATAGCTCAAAAACTGAGTGACTAGTTTGCGTTGCAACAGACGGACGGACTTACTGATTGTTCCTATAACAGCTATAGAATATAAACGTCTGAGATATTTAAATGGAAAAACTAAGGGCGGGTTACTGTATAACATTAAAAAGTATTGATAATGTGCGGTATTTCCAAAAAACAAAACAGGTTTGCATACAAAAACCCTGATTTCAGCCGATTGTTCCTATGGCAGCTATATGTTATAGTTGTCCGATTTTGATACAATTTTGACAGCACATTAAAAACGTAATAAGAATAGGATTTGCCAAATCTTGTTGCAATATCTTGAAAAACAACAAAAATCGGCCGATAGCTTCTATGACAGCTATACGATATATCGGTCCGATCTGGCTCGTTCCGACTTATTTACAGCCTACAGCAATAAGAAGCTTGTGTGCCAAGTTTCATGAAGATAACTCAAAAACTGAGAGACTAGTTTGCGTTGCAACAGACGGACGGACGGACGGACGGACGGACGGACAGACGGACATCCATTTTTCGACTCCTCTGGTGATGCTGATTCAGAATATATATACTTTATAGGGTCGGAGATGTCTCCTAAGGTGCGTTGCAAACTTCTGGCTAAAATTAATATACCCTATGCAAGGGTATAAAAATAACAAGAAAGCAAGGCTACCTTCGGCTTGCCGAAGGTTTCATACCCCTTGCAGTTATACAAAATATAAAATATATTTGGATTGCTGCTGGTTTCTGTGGTATTTATTGAACAATTATAACAGTACAGGAAGTCAAGATTTTTACCTGATTAAGGCTATGAATCAAACACCTGCTTCGAAAAAAAATAATTCTACCTTTTTAATGCTTTTGTACATACCTGGATTTCTTATATACTTAACACAAAATGTTATGAGGAAATGTCTTTGTGTTGTAAAGGATCTGTTGGTCATAAAATATAAATAAATTTGGAAAGTTCTCATTCAAAAATGTGTTTGAATAACAGCTACAGTATTTTTTGTTTAACAGCTACATGTAATAGTACTCAGGTTTCCATAAAATTGCAACATGAACCTTTATTAGGCCGATCGTTGATCGTTATAAGTTATAAAAGTTCGATTTCAAACTTTATTATTAGGGACAAACTTAGATTTGGATGTGATAAGCCTGATAGCTATATCTTGAAATATAATGAAAATCGGCCGATAGGCTCCATGACAGCTATACGATATATCAGTCCGATCTGGCCCATTCCGACTTATTTAAAGAGGGCAGAAATAAGAAGCTTGTGAGCAAAGTTTCATGAAGATAGCTCAATAAATATATTTGGATTGCTGCTGGTTTCTGTGGTATTTATTGAACAATTATAACAGTACAGGAAGTCAAGATTTTTACGTGATTAAGGCTATGAATCAAACACCTGCTTCGAAAAAAAATAATTCTACCTTTTTAATGCTTTTGTATATACCTGGATTTCTTATATACTTAACACAAAAGCTATACGATATATCGGTCCGATCTGGCTCGTTCCAACTTATTTACAGCCTACAGCAATAATAAGCTTGTGTGCCAAGTTTCATGAAGATAGCTCAAAAACTGAGAGACTAGTTTGCGTTGCAACAGACGGACGGACGGACGGACGGACAGACGGACATCCATATTTCGACTCCTCTGGTGATGCTGATTCAGAATATATATACTTTATAGGGTCGGAGATGTCTTCTAAGGTGCGTTGCAAACTTCTGGCTAAAATTAATATACCCTCTGCAAGGGTATAAAAAACGAAGGTGACTAAAGGTCACCGGTGCTTTTTGAGAACTTGACTAATAGAGAAAGGTTAATTTGTTGTTGAAAGAAAATGTACTTAGTTTTATTTGCTCTCATAGTGAGCCGTTGCTCCTAGTTAAGCTGCAGATACTAAATGAGAATAAAAACAAACCCTGATTCGAGATTTTCTATTATCGTGTTTATTTTATATATTTTGCTTTTATTTTTGTATTCCCAACTATCTATTTCGTAAAGATGCGCCATACTGTTTCCATTATGTACGAATCTTATTAGGTGTCGTCTTAAAGACGAATTTTCCATATTACTACAAAATATGTATGTCTGCTGAGTAGGCGTGGCATTACAAAAGACATAGCTTGCAAATAAAGTGCCATATTGTTATACAAAAGGTTCAAAAGTAGCTTAATGTTACAAAAAAACAAGAAAGCAAGGCTACCTTCGGCTTGCCGAAGGTTTCATACCCTTGCAGTTATACAAAATATAAAATATATTTGGATTGCTGCTGGTTTCTGTGGTATTTATTGAACAATTATAACAGTACAGGAAGTCAAGATTTTTACCTGATTAAGGCTATGAATCAAACACCTGCTTCGAAAAAAAATAATTCTACCTTTTTAATGCTTTTGTACATACCTGGATTTCTTATATACTTAACACAAAATGTTATGAGGAAATGTCTTTGTGTTGTAAAGGATCTGTTGGTCATAAAATATAAATAAATTTGGAAAGTTCTCAATCAAAAATGCGTTTGAATAACAGCTACAGTATTTTTTGTTTAACAGCTACATGTAATAGTACTCAGGTTTCCATAAAATTGCAACATGAACCTTTATTAGGCCGATCGTTATAAGTTATAAAAGTTCGATTTCAAACTTTATTATTAGGGACAAACTTAGATTTGGATGTGATAAGCCTGATAGCTATATCTTGAAATATAATGAAAATCGGCCGATAGGCTCCATGACAGCTATACGATATATCAGTCCGATCTGGCCCGTTCCGACTTATTTAAAGAGGGCAGAAATAAGAAGCTTGTGAGCAAAGTTTCGTGAAGATAGCTCAATAACTGGGGGACTAATTTGCGTTGCAACAGACAGACGGACTGACTGATTGTTCCTATAGCAGCTATATAATATAAACGTCTGAGATATTTAAATGGAAAAACTAAGGGCGGGTTACTGTATAACATTAAAAAGTATTGATAATGTGCGGTATTTCCAAAAACAAAACAGGTTTGCATACGAAAACCCTGATTTCAGCCGATTGTTCCTATGGCAGCTATATGTTATAGTGGTCCGATTTTGATACAATTTTGACAGCACATTAAGAACGTAATAAGAATAAGATTTGCCAAATCTTGTTGCAATATCTTGAAAAACAACAAAAATCGGCCGATAGCTTCTATGACAGCTATACGATATATCGGTCCGATCTGGCTCGTTCCGACTTATTTACAGCCTACAGCAATAAGAAGCTTGTGTGCCAAGTTTCATGAAGATAGCTCAAAAACTGAGAGACAAGTTTGCGTTGCAACAGACAGACGGACTGACTGATTGTTCCTATAGCAGCTATATAATATAAACGTCTGAGATATTTAAATGGAAAAACTAAGGGCGGGTTACTGTATAACATTAAAAAGTATTGATAATGTGCGGTATTTCCAAAAACAAAACAGGTTTGCATACGAAAACCCTGATTTCAGCCGATTGTTCCTATGGCAGCTATATGTTATAGTGGTCCGATTTTGATACAATTTTGACAGCACATTAAGAACGTAATAAGAATAAGATTTGCCAAATCTTGTTGCAATATCTTGAAAAACAACAAAAATCGGCCGATAGCTTCTATGACAGCTATACGATATATCGGTCCGATCTGGCTCGTTCCGACTTATTTACAGCCTACAGCAATAAGAAGCTTGTGTGCCAAGTTTCATGAAGATAGCTCAAAAACTGAGAGACAAGTTTGCGTTGCAACAGACGGACGGACTTACTGATTGTTCCTATAACAGCTATAGAATATAAACGTCTGAGATATTTAAATGGAAAAACTAAGGGCGGGTTACTGTATAACATTAAAAAGTATTGATAATGTGCGGTATTTCCAAAAACAAAACAGGTTTGCATACAAAAACCCTGATTTCAGCCGATTGTTCCTATGGCAGCTATATGTTATAGTGGTCCGATTTTGATACAATTTTGACAGCACATTAAAAACGTAATAAGAATAGGATTTGCCAAATCTTGTTGCAATATCTTGAAAAACAACAAAAATCGGCCGATAGCTTCTATGACAGCTATACGATATATCGGTCCGATCTGGCTCGTTCCGACTTATTTACAGCCTACAGCAATAAGAAGCTTGTGTGCCAAGTTTCATGAAGATAACTCAAAAACTGAGAGACTAGTTTGCGTTGCAACAGACGGACGGACGGACGGACAGACGGACATCCATTTTTCGACTCCTCTGGTGATGCTGATTCAGAATATATATACTTTATAGGGTCGGAGATGTCTCCTAAGGTGCGTTGCAAACTTCTGGCTAAAATTAATATACCCTATGCAAGGGTATAAAAATAACAAGAAAGCAAGGCTACCTTCGGCTTTCCGAAGGTTTCATACCCTTGCAGTTATACAAAATATAAAATATATTTGGATTGCTGCTGGTTTCTGTGGTATTTATTGAACAATTATAACAGTACAGGAAGTCAAGATTTTTACCTGATTAAGGCTATGAATCAAACACCTGCTTCGAAAAAAAATAATTCTACCTTTTTAATGCTTTTGTACATACCTGGATTTCTTATATACTTAACACAAAATGTTATGAGGAAATGTCTTTGTGTTGTAAAGGATCTGTTGGTCATAAAATATAAATAAATTTGGAAAGTTCTCATTCAAAAATGTGTTTGAATAACAGCTACAGTATTTTTTGTTTAACAGCTACATGTAATAGTACTCAGGTTTCCATAAAATTGCAACATGAACCTTTATTAGGCCGATCGTTATAAGTTATAAGTTATAAAAGTTCGATTTCAAACTTTATTATTAGGGACAAACTTAGATTTGGATGTGATAATCCTGATAGCTATATCTTGAAATATAACGAAAATCGGCCGATAGGCTCCATGACAGCTATACGATATATCAGTCCGATCTGGCCCATTCCGACTTATTTAAAGAGGGCAGAAATAAGAAGCTTGTGAGCAAAGTTTCATGAAGATAGCTCAATAAATATATTTGGATTGCTGCTGGTTTCTGTGGTATTTATTGAACAATTATAACAGTACAGGAAGTCAAGATTTTTACGTGATTAAGGCTATGAATCAAACACCTGCTTCGAAAAAAAAATAATTCTACCTTTTTAATGCTTTTGTATATACCTGGATTTCTTATATACTTAACACAAAAGCTATACGATATATCGGTCCGATCTGGCTCGTTCCAACTTATTTACAGCCTACAGCAATAATAAACTTGTGTGCCAAGTTTCATGAAGATAGCTCAAAAACTGAGAGACTAGTTTGCGTTGCAACAGACGGACGGACGGACGGACGGACGGACGGGCGGACGGACGGACGGACGGACGGACGGACAGACGGACTTCCATATTTCGACTCCTCTGGTGATGCTGATTCAGAATATATATACTTTATAGGGTCGGAGATGTCTTCTAAGGTGCGTTGCAAACTTCTGGCTAAAATTAATATACCCTCTGCAAGGGTATAAAAACGAAGGTGACTAAAGGTCACCGGTGCTTTTTGAGAACTTGACTAATAGAGAAAGGCTAATTTGTTGTTGAAAGAAAATGTCCTAAGTTTTATTTGCTCTCATAGTGAGCCGTTGCTCCTAGTTAAGCTGCAGATACTAAATGAGAATAAAAACAAACCCTGATTCGAGATTTTCTATTATCGTGTTTATTTTATATATTTTGCTTTTATTTTTGTATTCCCAACTATCTATTTCGTAAAGATGCGCCATACTGTTTCCATTATGTACGAATCTTATTAGGTGTCGTCTTAAAGACGAATTTTCCATATTGCTACAAAATATGTATGTCTGCTGAGTAGGCGTGGCATTACAAAAGACATAGCTTGCAAATAAAGTGTCATATTGTTATACAAAAGGTTCAAAAGTAGCTTAATGTTACAAAAAAAAAATAACAAGAAAGCAAGGCTACCTTCGGCTTGCCGAAGGTTTCATACCCTTGCAGTTATACAAAATATAAAATATATTTGGATTGCTGCTGGTTTCTGTGGTATTTATTGAACAATTATAACAGTACAGGAAGTCAAGATTTTTACCTGATTAAGGCTATGAATCAAACACCTGCTTCGAAAAAAATAATTCTACCTTTTTAATGCTTTTGTACATACCTGGATTTCTTATATACTTAACACAAAATGTTATGAGGAAATGTCTTTGTGTTGTAAAGGATCTGTTGGTCATAAAATATAAATAAATTTGGAAAGTTCTCATTCAAAAATGTGTTTGAATAACAGCTACAGTATTTTTTGTTTAACAGCTACATGTAATAGTACTCAGGTTTCCATAAAATTGCAACATGAACCTTTATTAGGCCGATCGTTGATCGTTAGAAGTTATAAAAGTTCGATTTCAAACTTTATTATTAGGGACACACTTAGATTTGGATGTGATAAGCCTGATAGCTATATCTTGAAATATAACGAAAATCGGCCGATAGGCTCCATGATAGCTATACGATATATCAGTCCGATCTGGCCCATTCCGACTTATTTAAAGAGGGCAGAAATAAGAAGCTTGTGAGCAAAGTTTCATGAAGATAGCTCAATAAATATATTTGGATTGCTCCTGGTTTCTGTGGTATTTATTGAACAATTATAACAGTACAGGAAGTCAAGATTTTTACCTGATTAAGGCTATGAATCAAACACCTGCTTCGAAAAAAAATAATTCTACCTTTTTAATGCTTTTGTACATACCTGGATTTCTTATATACTTAACACAAAATGTTATGAGGAAATGTCTTTGTGTTGTAAAGGATCTGTTGGTCATAAAATATAAATAAATTTGGAAAGTTCTCATTCAAAAATGTGTTTGAATAACAGCTACAGTATTTTTATACCCTTGCAGAGGGTATATTAATTTTAGCCAGAAGTTTGCAACGCACCTTAGGAGACATCTCCGACCCTATAAAGTATATATATTCTGAATCAGCATCACCAGAGGAGTCGAAAAATGGATGTCCGTCTGTCCGTCCGTCCGTCCGTCCGTCCGTCCGTCCGTCCGTCCGTCCGTCCGTCCGTCTGTTGCAACGCAAACTAGTCTCTCAGTTTTTGAGCTATCTTCATGAAACTTGGCGCACAAGCTTCTTATTGCTGTAGGCTGTAAATAAGTCGGAACGAGCCAGATCGGACCGATATATCGTATAGCTGTCATAGAAGCTATCGGCCGATTTTTGTTCTTTTTCAAGATATTGCAACAAGATTTGGCAAATCCTATTCATATTACGTTCTTAATGTGCTGTCAAAATTGTATCAAAATCGGACCACTATAACATATAGCTGCCATAGGAACAATCGGCTGAAATCAGGGTTTTTGTATGCAAACCTGTTTTGTTTTTGGAAATACCGCACATTATCAATACTTTTTAATGTTATACAGTAACCCGCCCTTAGTTTTTCCATTTAAATATCTCAGACGTTTATATTCTATAGCTGTTATAGGAACAATCAGTCAGTCCGTCTGTCTGTTGCAACTCAAATTAGTCCCCCCAGTTATTGAGCTATCTTCATGAAACTTGGCACACAAGCTTATTATTGCTGTAGGCTGTAAATAAGTCGGAACGAGCCAGATCGGACCGATATATCGTATAGCTGTCATAGAAGCTATCGGCCGATTTTTGTTGTTTTTCAAGATATTGCAACAAGATTTGGCAAATCTTATTCTTATTACGTTCTTAATGTGCTGTCAAAATTGTATCAAATTGTATAATCGGACCACTATAACATATAGCTGTCATCGGAACAATCGGCTGAAATCAGGGTTTTTGTATGCAAACCTGTTTTGTTTTTGGAAATACCGCACATTATCAATACTTTTTAATGTTATACAGTAACCCGCCCTTAGTTTTTCCATTTAAATATCTCAGAAGTTTATATTATATACATAGCTGTTATAGGAACAATCAGTCAGTCCGACTGTCTGTTGCAACTCAAATTAGTCCCCCAGTTATTGAGCTATCTTCATAAAACTTTGCTCACAAGCTTCTTATTTCTGCCCTCTTTAAATAAGTCGGAACGGGCCAGATCGGACTGATATATCGTATAGGTGTCATGAAGCCTATCGGCCGATTTTCGTTATTTTTCAAGATATAGCTATCAGGCTTACCACATCCAAATCTAAGTGTGTCCCTAATAATAAAGTTCGAAATCGAACTTTTATAACATATAACGATCAACGATCGGCCTAATGAAGGTTCATGTTGCAATTTTATGGAAATCTGAGTACTATTACATATAGCTGTTAAACAAAAAATCATGTAGCTGTTATTCAAACGCATTTTTGAATGAGAACTTTCCAAACTTATTTATATTTTATGACCAACAGATCCTTTACAACACAAAGACATTTCCTCATAACATTTTGTGTTAAGTATATAAGAAATCCAGGTATATACAAGAGCATTAAAAAGGTAGAATTATTTTTTTTCGAAGCAGGTGTTTGATTCATAGCCTTAATCAGGTAAAAATCTTGACTTCCAGTACTGTTATAATTGTTCAATAAATACCACAGAAACCAGCAATCCAAATATAATTTATATTTTGTATAACTGCAAGGGTATGAAACCTTCGGCAAGCCGAAGGTAGCCTTGCTTTCTTGTTTGTTTAACAGCTACATGTAATAGTACTCAGGTTTCCATAAAATTGCAACATGAACCTTTATTAGGCCGATCGTTGATCGTTATAAGTTATAAAAGTTCGATTTCAAACTTTATTATTAGGGACACACTTAGATTTGGATGTGATAAGCCTGATAGCTATATCTTGAAATATAACGAAAATCGGCCGATAGGCTCCATGATAGCTATACGATATATCAGTCCGATCTGGCCCATTCCGACTTATTTAAAGAGGGCAGAAATAAGAAGCTTGTGAGCAAAGTTTCATGAAGATAGCTCAATAAATATATTTGGATTGCTCCTGGTTTCTGTGGTATTTATTGAACAATTATAACAGTACAGGAAGTCAAGATTTTTACGTGATTAAGGCTATGAATCAAACACCTGCTTCGAAAAAAAATAATTCTACCTTTTTAATGCTTTTGTATATACCTGGATTTCTTATATACTTAACACAAAAGCTATACGATATATCGGTGCGATCTGGCTCGTTCCAACTTATTTACAGCCTACAGCAATAATAAGCTTGTGTGCCAAGTTTCATGAAGATAGCTCAAAAACTGAGAGACTAGTTTGCGTTGCAACAGACGGACGGACGGACGGACGGACAGACGGACATCCATATTTCGACTCCTCTGGTGATGCTGATTCAGAATATATATACTTTATAGGGTCGGAGATGTCTTCTAAGGTGCGTTGCAAACTTCTGGCTAAAATTAATATACCCTCTGCAAGGGTATAAAAACGAAGGTGACTAAAGGTCACCGGTGCTTTTTGAGAACTTGACTAATAGAGAAAGGCTAATTTGTTGTTGAAAGAAAATGTCTTAAGTTTTATTTGCTCTCATAGTGAGCCGTTGCTCCTAGTTAAGCTGCAGATACTAAATGAGAATAAAAACAAGAAAGCAAGGCTACCTTCGGCTTGCCGAAGGTTTCATACCCTTGCAGTTATACAAAATATAAAATATATTTGGATTGCTCCTGGTTTCTGTGGTATTTATTGAACAATTATAACAGTACAGGAAGTCAAGATTTTTACGTGATTAAGGCTATGAATCAAACACCTGCTTCGAAAAAAAATAATTCTACCTTTTTAATGCTTTTGTATATACGTGGATTTCTTATATACTTAACACAAAAGCTATACGATATATCGGTCCGATCTGGCTCGTTCCAACTTATTTACAGCCTACAGCAATAATAAGCTTGTGTGCCAAGTTTCATGAAGATAGCTCAAAAACTGAGAGACTAGTTTGCGTTGCAACAGACGGACGGACGGACGGACGGACAGACGGACATCCATATTTCGACTCCTCTGGTGATGCTGATTCAGAATATATATACTTTATAGGGTCGGAGATGTCTTCTAAGGTGCGTTGCAAACTTCTGGCTAAAATTAATATACCCTCTGCACGGGTATAAAAACGAAGGTGACTAAAGGTCCCCGGTGCTTTTTGAGAACTTGACCAACAGAGAAAGGCTAATTTGTTGTTGAAAGAAAATGTCTTAAGTTTTATTTGCTCTCATAGTGAGCCGTTGCTCCTAGTTAAGCTGCAGATACTAAATGAGAATAAAAACAAGAAAGCAAGGCTACCTTCGGCTTGCCGAAGGTTTCATACCCCTTGCAGTTATACAAAATATAAAATATATTTGGATTGCTGCTGGTTTCTGTGGTATTTATTGAACAATTATAACAGTACAGGAAGTCAAGATTTTTACCTGATTAAGGCTATGAATCAAACACCTGCTTCGAAAAAAAATAATTCTACTATTTTAATTCTTTTGTACATACCTGGATTTCTTATATACTTAACACAAAATGTTATGAGGAAATGTCTTTGTGTTGTAAAGGATCATATAATAAAAATAAAATATAAATAAATTTGGAAAGTTCTCATTCAAAAATGCGTTTGAATAACAGCTACAGTATTTTTTGTTTAACAGCTACATGTAATAGTACTCAGGTTTCCATAAAATTGCAACATGATCCTTCATTAGGCCGATCGTTGATCGTTATAAGTTATAAAAGTTCGATTTCGAACTTTATTATTAGGGACACACTTAGATTTGGATGTGATAAGCCTGATAGCTATATCTTGAAATATAACGAAAATCGGCGAATGGGCTCCATGACAGCTATACGATATATCAATCCGATCTGGCCCATTCCGACTTATTTAAAGAGGGCAGAAATAAGAAGCTTGTGAGCAAAGTTTCATGAAGATAGCTCAATAACTGGGGGACTAATTTGAGTTGCAACAGACACGCGGACTGACTGATTGTTCCTATAACAGCTATAGAATATAAACGTCTGAGATATTTAAATGGAAAAACTAAGGGCGGGTTACTGTATAACATTAAAAAGTATTGATAATGTGCGGTATTTCCAAAAACAAAACAGGTTTGCATACAAAAACCCTGATTTCAGCCGATTGTTCCTATGGCAGCTACATGTTATCATGGTCTGATTTTGATACAATTTTGACAGCACATTAAGAACGTAATAAGAATAGGATTTGCCAAATCTTGTTGCAATATCTTGAAAAACAACAAAAATCGGCCGATAGCTTCTATTACAGCTATACGAAATATCAGTCCGATCTGGCTCGTTCCGACTTATTTACAGCCTACATCAATAATAAGCTTGGGTGCCAAGTTTCATGAAGATAGCTCAATAACTGGGGGACTAATTTGCGTTGCAACAGACAGACGGACTGACTGATTGTTCCTATAACAGCTATAGAATATAAACGTCTGAGATATTTAAATGGAAAAACTAAGGGCGGGTTACTGTATAACATTAAAAAGTATTGATAATGTGCGGTATTTCCAAAAACAAAACAGGTTTGCATACGAAAACCCTGATTTCAGCCGATTGTTCCTATGGCAGCTATATGTTATAGTGATCCGCGTTGCAAACTTCTGGCTAAAATTAATATACCCTCTGCAAGGGTATAATAATTTTACCTTTTTAATGCTTTTGTACATACCTGGATTTCTTATATACTTAACACAAAATGTTATGAGGAAATGTCTTTGTGTTGTAAAGGCTCATAAAATAAAAATAAAATATAAATAAATTTGGAAAGTTCTCATTCAAAAATGCGTTTGAATAACAGCTACAGGATTTTTTGTTTAACAGCTACATGTAATAGTACTCAGGTTTCCATAAAATTGCAACATGAACCTTCATTAGGCCGATCGTTGATCGTTATAAGTTATAAAAGTTTGATTTCGAACTTTATTATTAGGGACACATTTAGATTTGGATGTGATAAGCCTGATAGCTATATCTTGAAATATCACGAAAATCGGCCGATAGGCTCCATGACAGCTATACGATATATCAGTCCGATCTGGCCCATTCCGACTTATTTAAAGAGGGCAGAAATAAGAAGCTTGTGAGCAAAGTTTCATGAAGATAGCTCAATAACTGGGGGACTAATTTGAGTTGCAACAGACACGCGGACTGACTGATTGTTCCTATAACAGCTATAGAATATAAACGTCTGAGATATTTAAATGGAAAAACTAAGGGCGGGTTGCTGTATAACATAAAAAAGTATTGATAATGTGCATTATTTCCAAAAACAAAACAGGTTTGCATACGAAAACACTGATTTCAGCCGATTGTTTCTATGGCAGATATATGTTGTAGTGGTCCGATTTTGATACAATTTTGACAGCACATTAAGAACGTAATAAGAATAGGATTTGCCAAATCTTGTTGCAATATCTTGAAAAACAACAAAAATCGGCCGATAGCTTCTATGACAGCTATACGATATATCGGTCCGATCTGGCTCGTTCCGACATATTTACAGCCTACAGCAATAAGAAGCTTGTATGCCAAGTTTCATGAAGATAGCTCAAAAACTGAGAGACAAGTTTGCGTTGCAACAGACGGACGGACGGACAGACGGACATCCATATTTCGACTCCTCTGGTGATGCTGATTCAGAATATATATACTTTATAGGGTCGGAGATGTCTCCTAAGGTGCGTTGCAAACTTCTGGCTAAAATTAATATACCCTCTGCAAGGGTATAAAAAAACGTTTACTTTGAATTGCACCTCATGATGCGTATGTTATGTTGGCATATTTATATTTAAAATATATTTGGATTGCTGCTGGTTTCTGTGGTATTTATTGAACAATTATAACAGTACAGGAAGTCAAAATTTGTACCTGATTAAGGCTATGAATCAAACACCTGTTTCGAAAAAAAAAAATTCTACCTTTTTAATGCTTTTGTATATACCTGGATTTCTTATATACTTAACACAAAATGTTATGAGGAAATGTCTTTGTGTTGTAAAGGATCTGTTGGTCATAAAATATAAATAAATTTGGAAAGTTCTCATTCAAATATGCGTTTGAATAACAGCTACATGATTTTTTGTTTAACAGCTATATGTAATAGTACTCAGATTTCCATAAAATTGCAACATGAACCTTCATTAGGCCGATCGTTGATCGTTATAAGTTATAAAAGTTCGATTTCGAACTTTATTATTAGGGACACACTTAGATGTGGATGTGGTAAGCCTGATAGCTATACCTTGAAATATAACGAAAATCGGCCGATAGGCTCCATGACAGCTATACGATATATCAGTCCGATCTGGCCCATTCCGACTTATTTAAAGAGGGCAGAAGAAGCTTGTGAGCAAAGTTTCATGAAGATAGCTCAATAACTGGGGGACTAATTTGCGTTGCAACAGACAGACGGATTGACTGATTGTTCCTATAACAGCTATAGAATATAAACGTCTGAGATATTTAAATGGAAAAACTAAGGGCGGGTTGCTGTATAACATAAAAAAGTATTGATAATGTGCATTATTTCCAAAAACAAAACAGGTTTGCATACGAAAACACTGATTTCAGCCGATTGTTTCTATGGCAGATATATGTTATAGTGGTCCGATTTTGATACAATTTTGACAGCACATTAAGAACGTAATAAGAATAGGATTTGCCAAATCTTGTTGCAATATCTTGAAAAACAACAAAAATCGGCCGATAGCTTCTATGACAGCTATATATATCGGTCCGATCTGGCTCGTTCCGACTTATTTACAGCCTACAGGTATAAGAAGCTTGTGTGTCTAGTTTCTTGAAGATAGCTCAAAAACTGAAAGACTAGTTTGCGTTGCAACAGACGGACGGACGGACGGACGGACAGACGGACATCCATTTTTCGATTCCTCTGGTGATGCTGATTCAGAATATATATACTTTATAGGGTCGGAGATGTCTCCTAAGGTGCGTTGCAAACTTCTGGCTAAAATTAATATACCCTCTGCAAGGGTAAAAAAAAAAAAAACTAAATTTGTGCAAATGTATGTAACTGGAGGCATGGAAGATCCCACAATGTGTATACATTCTTGCTCAGGATCACTATATGAGTCGATTGAGCCATATGCCTCTGTCTGTCTGTCTGCTTGAAACAACATATCTTATCTATTATAAAAGATAGAGTCACCAAATTTGGCATGCAGATTTTTGTATAGTATAAGCAGATTAAGTTTATTAAAAAATCCAGATGCTACGCCCACCGTCCCCTCAAATTGGTTATTTGTGATTATTAGGCACTCTTTTAAAGTCTTGACTTTCCTCGGTATACCCATTGATGTTTACGATATAAATGTATCCTCTCAATAATAATCAGGTTAGACTAATAATACAGAAGTTATTCAAGTTAAGGTTTTCTGTACAAATGTATCTAATCCATCTATAGTGTCTCTAAAAAGGACTCAACCGCTCTCTTTACCAGAAGATTCTTATCATACCACTTTTGAAGGCACTTTTGGTTTAGGGGTATGCTTTGTTAAATATGATAAACTGTGTAAACGTATACGCTGCTTTAGAAAAACAGAATTTGTATTATTGAACTTTTTAATTTCAAACTGCGACTGGTCAGAGCTTTACTCGACTACTGATATTTCATTAGCGGTTAGCATATTTAATAAGACCATTGACTCTTTCTTTGATATTTGTGTACCGCGTTTCTATCAGACATGCTCGAGTAAGCCACCATAATTTACAAAAGAGCTGTCTTGCCTTAAAAATTTTAAATCTAGTTTATTTAAAATATATAAAATTAATAATTGCAGTATAGCTTCTTCCCGTTTTTTAGCTCCACGATTCAATTTCTCGGTCCTTAACGCGAAATGTTATAAAAACTATTTAGCTCGTTGTAGGTCCCAGTTCCTTGAGATCCCTAAACAGTTTTATATTTTGTTAATATGAAGCGCAAATCTTCTGTCTTTCCATCAAAGTTGTCATTTGAAAACACCACTGCAGATACCGACCAAGCCATGGCCGATATGTTTGCTAGGTTTTTTCAAACCACGTATTCGCCTACCACACAAAAGATTAATTTTTATCCATACAACATTCCTTGCTCAAATGGTATCTTCACCCCCATTCTAAACGAAAGTTCACTTGTTAAGGATCTTCACTTGATTAAACCAGTTTTTTTCACCAGGTCCCGACGGTGTTCCAGCTTGTGTACTTCGGTTCTGTCCCAACTCCTTAAGTAAGCAAGTGCTCAAACTATTTTCGCTGTCCCTTGCAGATTAACACGTAATTACCTACCACAAACTCTTCCTAATTGTTGGTCAAACTATGCCCTTCACGATCCGTATTATGTTTGGACTATAATAATCTGTACTTCCTTTTTTCCTCTGTTGCATGCCTACAATTTGAAATTCTGTCTAACCTATCTAGAAATTTAGTAATCTTTCCTTGAAATTCTTTACTATCTCGGTATCTCTGCTTGCCCGCGTTCTCTATTTCGCAATTCGAGTCGTACGTCAGACGACTGTACTGCTGTGTCTGGAATCCGCGCGTAAAAATCACACAACAATACATTCATTGTATCACGTACAAAAAAAAAAAAAATTTATGGCAGCAGCCTGCGAGCTGCATTGAGTAGTTAACGTCGATGTCGCTTCATTTTTGCGTGTGTTTGTTTGTGTGAGTGAGAACGAGTAAGTATTAGGTGGTAAAATATTATGTGCAGAATTCCCGGATTGAAATTCAATGTGTTGTTACATGTTATGTTAGGAGGAGACATCTCCGACCCCATAAAGTATATATATTCTAAATCAGCATGAACAGCCGAGTCGATATAGCCATGTCCGTCTGACCGCCTGTGTGTCTGTCCGTCCGTGTGAAAACCTAGATCTCAGCTATTATAAGAGCTAGAGCTACCAAATTTGGAGACAAGATGTGTTAATTCTGCACGCAGATCAAGTTTATTTTGGATTTTCGCCACGTCTCGATCCTCCCCCACAAATCGAAAATCGATTGTAGCTGCAAATATAGCTCTACAACAATAATTTTTTTACATGTGATAAAAACCACCCTGCGGGCGATTTGCGAAAGTTTCAATAAGATCGGCCGATAAATAAGGAAGATATTCAAGAAATAGTATTGCCCTGTGGCCATGTGCTTATGTCGGTTTTTCCTAATGTTAGTTCCCGAGTTCAACTCCAGCAGCAGACAATTTTTTTTTTAATTATGTGCACCGAAAATATTCATATTATCGGCCATTGCGTAAGAAATGCAGTGGCCGAGTGGTGATGGTAGTTGACTGTTAAGCGAGAGGTCCGGAGTTCAACTCCTGGTTGAGGCGGCCGACTTATATTTATTTTTTTTTCGTACCTTATATATTTTTTATTTTACATATATTTAAAGTATATTTAAAGCCACTTAGAATCGAAAGAGACATTGAGCAGCAACGGAAAAACAAACGACAAATCTAATTAGATATGTTGAGATGTATTGTGAGGCACTATATATGTATGTATGTATAGGCGTCTCTTTCACACATGCATAATTTAAAGCCCTCTGCTGAGTTATAACTGCAAAGTAATAAAAGCAAAGGGCAACAACCAATAAGAATCGAGTAGAACTTGTATAGGCAAAGCAAATTAGAAACGGAAAGAAATAAAAAGCAAGAACGCATTGTTCACATTTGGCACGTGTTTTTCCGAAGAGTTGTAACGGGTATATCACAGCCGACTGTAGCTCTTCCGACTTGTTTTTTTTTTTTTGAAAATGCGTTACACGTAACCACACTTATAATTTCAATTAGAGAATTCTGCCCAAGTTATTCCTTAATCTATGGCTTACATGCTCTCACTCACACAAATAGACCTAAGCGCCAAAAGGAAAGTGACGTGCCAAGACGTCAACGTCAACTACTTATAAAAGCGCGTAGGCGCTTTCTTAATAACTTCTGTGTGTGTGTGCTTATTAACCTCAAATTATTGATTTGCGTTGTCACGGGTGGAAGGGGGGGGGGGGTCTCTGGACTTTGAAATAAATTTTATCTGCGTATGATATACGGGAATCATCATACCAAATCTAATGTCTCTAGTTTTTATAATAACGGAGATCTGTACGTTCAAGCGTACACAAGACAGACAAACATGGCCCAGGTAGTACTCCTGGGCAAGTGTATATATACCTAGTGGGGTCTGCCACGCTTCTTTATGCCTATGGCCATTTTCAATGGTCGAAGCGCATAAAAAGCAAGTAACGAGGGCTACAATTGAGCGCGCTCGATATTAGTATAACAATTGCCCAATTTTAAAAATCCGTTATAGCCGACGGTAGCCTCATTCTGAAAATTGAAATGCTTGGTCATATAAAGTCATACTGATTTTAGCTGATCTTACTTGTTTTAAATTTCATTAAGGTCATTTCACTATAGTGATTTCTCGACTGTAGCTATCGGTTCTTGTTATTTTTAATAATGAATAACACACAAGAGTAATTATTTATTTTTTCTCGTGACTAGGCTGTGCAAAAGTGTTGCAGTTTTGTAACATCTTCATTAAGGATGCCACGCACCTGGCACGAATTCAAAAGAATGAAATTGTCAAATATATTCGCACCCGCATTCCGATCTTCATAACACAAATCCAACAATTGTTACAAAATATATTAAGTGTTTTTGTGGGTCTAAGCTACGAGGAGAGGACAGATTTAGTAATGTTTCTTGTACCTAAGGTAAAAATATAATTAACCATATTTGACTACTTTTTGATAATATTTTCGATATTTATCAGATTGAATCTAACTTGTTGACTTTCACCGCTGTGATAGAAGAAATCAAAAACTCATTAAAAACTATGTGCAAGGTAAGCAGGATTAAGCCAAATTTGTTGTACATGTATGTAAATGTGAATGTATAAGTAAATACTGTCCATGTACTGACACTTTCTTTTTTTTTTTGAGACAAGGACTGCCTACTTGTCTGTGCGTTTGAACGGCAACTATTCGTAGTCGGAAAAGTTACAGTCGAGCGCGCCGGGCAGTAAGATACCCTTCGCCCAATTTCTAAAATCCGTCACAAGCACGTAACCACACTAATAGTAGCAAACGTGAATTCTGAACAAATTATTCTTCCCCCTTACCTGAAAGCTGATACGCGCGTTACAGCAAAGCGCCGAATCGCAACGACTACGTCAACTACTCTTAGCAATGCAGGCTTCTTCTTGTGCCTTACATTTGAACTGGAAATGTTAACTTGAATCACTTCTGTGTTATAATATCCATTAAAATATTTCGAAAAAAAAACAGACAAACGGACGGACAGACGCACATGGCTAGATCAACTCCTCTGTTGATGGCAAGTGAGAATATATATACTTGATGTGGTCGGAGAAGTCTTCCCTAAATGTTTGTTTTTACTGTCAATACATTTATACATTTTTTTTCATGAATGATTTATTTGGCGCTTGGAATGTATATATGCAGGAGTGAGTTAGTAATCAATGCAGATGATCGACAGTGGCTATTTAGTAAATAAAATTTATTTGCATGCATTGTATTTGTCGATAATATCCACTAAGGTTAAAACTTAGTTGTTTTGAAAACTTGTATTGATTTCCGAAAAACCGCATTATTAATTAAAGTTTTACAAAATCCAAAAACTACTTCTTATGTCTTATTCTTGAGCAGGACTTGAAATGTTCTCATTTGGAGAAAAGTATGAAGCAACAACCAACAGACGATGTGCTAGATATTCAGCAATATGTAAATAAAGGCGTTTTATCACCGCGTCCTCGTCATGGACCACCAATCGGCTTAACCCTGTACGATAATCAAAGAGAACAGCATCATAATTCAGCCGGAAATGATCTAAAGTTTGTGCTTTATATGTATGAAGTTCGCAAGACGCGCGATATTTATGGACGAATCTCCGCAGCACTTGAAATTATCAAGAACAAAAAGTGAGCATTGTGATTATCAAAGTTTATTTCTTGCAACACCAAATAAAATTTGTCTGTTTTCTAGAATTACATTTTGTGAAATGGATTTTCCTAGTAAATGCAGTACAATTAATCAAAACCTTGATCAACTAATTGTAGATGTACCGGCATATATATTAATGATAGAGAAGCTTTCGGAGCGGTTGGATGACAAGTTAGGCTGGAAGGAATTCAAATTCTGCTTCAAATTAGCTACCAGTCAAATTGTAAGATTATGGGAATTCTTAACACTATCATATCATCTCATCCGTATCACATAAAACCTAGACATTACAAATTATGCATACTTATTTTTGTCTTCGTAGACATGTTTGGTTTAATATGTATTTGTATAGTGCAGTATAGTGTATCTCTTCAAGTGAACGGACGCGTTTATTTCTTGCTCCCCACGTTTCTTCGTTTATTATCATTTGATGCATTACTCTCTCACGCTAGAGCATTTCTTTGGTAATTGCTTCAGGTTTCCAATTTGCATGTTTGTTACAATACATTTTGTCCATTCTCAGTAGAATGGTTTTTGTATTTGTGGCTTATCTATTTTTAGTTTCTGTCACGAGCACATCTGCTCTCTTGTGCTCGCTCTTTTTTCCTACTCTCATTTGCGCTCTGCTCTCTTTGTTGTTGCAGGTTCTATAACGTTCTATCGCTCCTGCCTATTTTGTAGTCACTTTTCTACATTAATTCGACCTAGCTATCTGTTAGTATTAATGAAGACATGGTTATGCCCAAAAATTCTAACACTTAGCAAAAATATATATATACGGGATCAACCTGACCGACTGGTGGAGCAGTAGACTTCGTCATGATATCAGATATATTACAACTGGAAATTCTTCCCGGTTTTTACATTTATATAAGTTTCTCCTTTATTCCGCCGTTATTGGAATTGCCAGTCTATTCGTAACATTTGTCTGCGATTATGACTATTTCTAACCTATCATCAGGAGGGAATAATTTTATTGCGAGGGGCGACTTTAACAAATTTACAAATAGCAATACCACGCAGGCAATTATTCACAGAATTATAGAAAATGTGTACTTGCACAACTTTTATGTTTACTATCCGATCGGGTAGCAAATTATTGGATAGTTTTAAATTGTATTTCTCTATGTAAATGCTGAATCAAGTTGAGGCTTTTAAATTAATAATAAATTTAATAACTCATTTGTGGAGAGCGGTGAGCGTGGCACACATAATTTTAAATTAACGTATACTGCTTAGGATAAACAGGAATCTTCATACCTAATTTTGAGTCTCTAGCTTTTGTAATTGTTGAGAACCAGGCGTTCATATAGATAAAAAGCCGGACAGATAGATCGACTCTGGTAGAGATCCTGAGCATGAATGTATATACTTTATTATGTCGCAGATGTCTCCATCTGCCTGTGACGCATGTTCCGACAAACACAATCGACCACGAATTTTTTTATAGGACCATGGTCTAAAAATGACATTATCTGGGTATGCGGCATATATTATATGTGTTTTGGGTCGCTGAATTTTAATATCTTAAGGTCCCCGAAAACATTAAGAATCATAATCGGGTCATACAACTTGTATCTTTGACTTGTGAGGATTTTCGTTTTAATGTTTTTCTGACTTCTTATATTCAAATTCGGTGTCAATGCATGACTATCCACTATAGTTTTCGACATAACCTATTTTTTGATGTATTCAATCTTTGGCATGCCGAAGGTTTTCTACCCTTGCATCTTTTGTCTCAATCCTCTTCTCTACCAAGTGAACGGACGCGTTTTTTTTTCTGCTCCCCGCTTTTTCTTATAATTGCAAACAATCTTTTAAAATTATAATTTAAAATAACCTTAATATATCCGATCAAAATCGTGAGTGCATACCTGCAGTTCTTACCCACTGGTTTCTCGCTTACTAATTAAACTTTGATTTTAAACTTTATTCTACTGCCAATTTGTTTTATCTTTTCTTTCTGTTTTTCGTTTTTCAGAGTGCAATTGTTTTTATTGTGCTCTTCTTTTTCGTCTGTTGTTGTTGCATTCTCGTTGTACCTACAACAGTAAGAAATTAACTCTCTCACATCTTTTAGTGTGTGTGTGCCTAACACTCTCGCGCTCTCAATCACTTACTCTCAATATATTTTCCGTGCGCTCATGGCTCGCTATACGCTCTCATTTATTTTATTTGTTTTTTCTTTCACTTTTGCTTTAGTTCTTGCGGTAGTTTTTCTTGGCTACAGTAGAGTCCCCTCAGAATGGAAGGTGTTATCTGTTACCTGTTATCTGTTGTCTAAAGCAGGTGACGGTCGCTCAACCAAGCAGGACTACCAGATATGAACTAATCCACAGAGGAAACAAATTTTCGTTTCCCGGCTTGCCCCTGATCTTACATCTCAAGCTGTAACGGCTTATATTCAAGCCAAAATACATGCTGTTGAGTTGAAATGGAAAAATTGTAATTCTCAAATCGTCCTTTAAAATTGGAGTCCTGGCAGAACTGCTAGCCATTATATGTTCTCCCAAATTTTGGCC
This sequence comes from Zaprionus inermis, assembly GCA_018151445.1. Lineage (NCBI taxonomy): Eukaryota > Metazoa > Arthropoda > Insecta > Diptera > Drosophilidae > Zaprionus > Zaprionus inermis. The sequence continues at coordinate 97,896 of JAECXD010000051.1, forward strand.
AGAATATTTTTTCTTTGACGTTGATACAATGTATAATCCAGTGGTCCTTGCAAAACCAAGCCGATGCTTGTTACGCGCGGATCCCATACACAGCGAATGTCCACATCCCGTCCAACCGACCGAGGGGTACAGTCGACTAACGTACGACTCGAAACGCGAAATAGAGAACGCGGGAAAGATTACTTAATTTCTAGTTAGGTAGGACAAAATTTCACATGATCGGCATGCAACAGAGGAAGCGTTAGAAACACGAAAGCACACATTATTATAGTCCAAACATAATACCCTAAACGGATCGTGAAGGGCATAGTTCGACCTACAATTAGGAAGAGTTAGTGGTAAGTAGTTACGTGTTAATCTGCAAGGGACAGAAAAGTGTAACTGGCTAACCAGGTTACCACTGTCAATGTCACCTTGGATGAGGTTATTAATAAATACTACACTCAGCATGGTTCTACGATTAGATAGAGATAGGTAAGCTAAGAAGTAGAAGTCTACTGCCATAGGAAGGAAGTCTTAAATTTACATCCCAATTAAGACCCCGTAAAGCAAAAATTAAAAATTTGTTTGTACAGATTCAATGCGGGTTTTGTGAGTAGTGTACTGGGGACACCATACGCATGATCCACATTCCAGAATTGGACGAACAAGTGAGGTGTAGAGGGTATTTGTTACATAAGGATCGTCAAACTCCTTAGACCATCTCTTAATAAAGCCAAGCACACCCATGGCTTTATTGACCATATGGGAAATATGTTCGGAAAACTTTACTTTTCGGTCCAAACGGACCCCAAGATCATCAACTAGAGTAATTCTTTCTAAGACACAACCACAAAGAGTGTAGGAAACGTACTTTGGACTGGCTCGATAGAATGTCATCAGCTTGCATTTGAAGCTGTTCAGGTTTAAGAAATTTGCACAACACCAGGAATGAAAACTATTTAGGTCGGCTTGTACGTAAGAGTGGCAGTAGTCATCTTTAAATTGATAACAAAGCTTTACATCGTCCGCATACATGAGAGTACGGGAGTTGTGTATGACCAAAGGGAGGTCATTGATGAAAAGCGTAAAAGGGAGGGGCCCTAGATGGCTGCCCTGAGGAACGCCAGATGTGGTATGAAGAAGGTGTGAAAATACATTTTTAAAGAGAACTCTTTGGGTTCTGCCATTCAGATAACTCACAATCCAATTAAGAACCCGTTCATATATTCCGCCGTCATCGGAATTGTCAGTCTATTTGCAACACTTGTCTGCAATAAAGACTGTTTTCAACCTGTTATCAGACAGGGATCATTTTATAGTACTTGGTGAGATACCTCTATATTTGCTTGCTTCAGACTTACTGCCCTTCTTAAACAAGGGAATGATAAAAGCTTCCTTCCAAATGGAAGGAAAGGATGAAAGTTTCTAAGGACAGCGAAAACAGTTTGAGCAATGGCTTACTTAGGGAGTTGGCACAGAACCGAAGTACACAAGCGGGAACACCATCTGGACCTTGTGAAAAAACTGGTTTAACCAAGTGAAGATCCTTGACAAGTGAATTCTCGTTTAGAATAGGGTTGAAGATACCATTTGAGCAAGGAATATTGTATGGATAAACATGAATCTTTTGTGTAGTAGGCGAATACGTGGTTTGAAAAAACCCTAGTAAACATATCGGCCATGGCTTGGTCGGTATCTGCAGTGGTATTTTCAAACGACAACTTTGAGGGAAAGACAGAAGATTTACGCTTCATATTAACAAAACTATAAAACTGTTCGGGGTTCTCAAAGAACTGAGACCTACAACGAGCTAAATAGTTTTTATAACATTTCGCGTTAAGGACCGAGAAATTTAATCGTGCAGCTAAAAAACGGGAAAAAGCTAAACTGCACTTATTAATTTTATATTTTGTAAATAAACTACATTTTAAATTTTTAAGGCGAGACAGCTCCTTTGTAAACCATGGTGGCTTACTCGAGCATGTCTGACAGAAGCGCGGTTCACAAATATCAAAGAAAGAGTCAATGGTCTTATAAATATGCTTACCGCTACTGAAATATCAGTAGTCGAGTAAAGCTCTGACTAGTCGCAGTTGGAAAGTAAAGAGTTCAATAGTACAAAGTCTGCTTTTCTAAAGCAGCGTATACGTTTGCACAGTTTTTCGTATTTAACAAAACATTTACCTAGATCAAAAGTAGCTTCAAAAATGGGATGATAAGAATCTTCAGGTAAAGAAAGAGGTTGAGTCCTTTTAAGAGACACCGTAGGCGGATCAGATACGAAGCATAAATCCAAGGATCTGTTTCTAAAGTTTTTGATATGATTGACCTGCGACAATGACATATCAAACAGACCGCCAAATAGGTCATGCTGCCGAGAGGGCAATAAATTAGTCTCATCAACACTTGGTGTCCAGTCACATTCAGGAATATTAAAGTCTGACAGACTGACAGACTGACAGACTGACAGACTGACAGGCTATATTGGCTCGGCTGTCCATGCTGATTCAGAATATGTATAATTTATAGGGTCTACTCTACGAGTAGCGGGTATAATTAACTTGAATATATCCGTTTACAATCGTGAGTGCAAGCATGCAGTCTTCACTCACTGCTTTGTATCTTACTAATTATACTTTGATTTTAAGCTTTATTCCACTGCCAATTCTTTTGCTCTTCGCTTTTCAGAGTGATTTTATTGTGATTCTTTTTTTTCTTCTGTTGTTGTTGCATTCTCTTTGCAGCTATTGCAGTAAGAACTTAACTCTCTCACATCTTTTAGTGTGTGTGTGTGCCTAACACTCTCTCGCGCTCACTCACCTACTCTCAATATCTTTTGCGTGCGCTCTTAGTTCGCTCTACTCTCTCATTTATTTTATTTTTTTCTTTCTTCTTTCACTTTTGCTTTTGTTTTTGCGGTAGTTTTTCTTGGCTAAAGTAGAGACCCCGTATAATGGAAGATGTCATCTTTTATGAAAAATCCTGTCTAAAGCAGGTGACTGTTGCTCAGCCAAGCATCTTTGCGACAACGTCGTGCACATAAAATGTGCCGGCTACAACGACTCTACGACTGACGCCGTGGCCAAGCGTACTGGTTTGCGCTACTGTTGTGACATGTGTCGGGAGGCGGAGAACGATATGATGTCGCTCAAGTGGCAGGCAGATGCAGGATTTCGGGAACTGTTTGGCAGTTTTCGTAAACTTGTCGATCAGTTCTCCGCGTTGGAAAATTCGTTTAATAGTTCAAAGCTATTATCATATTTTTGGACGTTGATACAATGAATGTATAATCAAGTGGTCCTTGCAAAACCAAGCCGATGCTTGTTACGCGCGGATCCCAGACATCCGCCCAACCGACCGAAAGGCTCAGTCGTCTGACGTATGACTCAAAACGCGAAACGCGAAATAGAGAATGCGGGCATGCAAAGATACCGAGATAGAAAAGAATTTCGAGGAAAGATTACTTAATTTCTAGATAGGTAGGACAAAATTTCAAATTTTAGGCATGCAATAGAGGAAGCGTTATAAAAAAGAAAGTAAAGATTATTATAGTCCGAACATAATACCCTAAACGGATCGTGAAGGGCATACAATTAGGAAGAGTCAGTGGTAAGTAATTACGTGTTAATCAACAAGGGACAGAAAAGTGTAGCTGGCTAACCAGGTCAACACTGTACATGTCACCTTGGATGAGGTTATTAATAAATACTACACCCAGCATGGTTCTACGATTAGCTAGAAATCGTAAGTTGAGTAGTAGAAGTATACTGCCATAGGAAGGAAGTCTTAAATTTACGTCCCAGTTAAGGCCTCGTAAGGCGAAAATTAAAAAAATTTTTTGTACAGATTCAATGCGGTTTTTGTGAGTAGTGTACTGGGGTCACCCTACGCATGATCCATATTCCAGAATTGGACGAACATGTGAGGTGTAGAGGGTCTTTGTTACATAAGGATCGTCAAACTCCTTAGACCATCTTTAAATAAAGCCAAGCACACCCATGGCTTTATTGACCATATGGGAAATATGTTCGGAAAACTTTAGTTTTCGGTCCAAACGAACCCCAAGATCATCAACTAGAGTAATTCTTTCTAAGACACAACCACAAAGAGTGTAGGAAACGTACTTTGGACTGGCTCGATAGAATGTCACCAGCTTGCATTTGGTTTAAGAAATTTGCACAACACCAGGAATAACAAGTCGGAAAGGCTACAGTCGAGCTGACTCGACTGTGATATACCCGCTACAATTCTTCGGAAAAACACGTGCCAAATGTGAACAATGCGTTCTTGCTTTTTATTTCTTTCCGTCTCTAATTTGTTTTGCCTATGCAAGTTCCACTCGATTTTTATTGGATGTTGCCCTTTGCTTTTATTACTTTGCAGTTATAAATTATGCATGTGGGAAAGAGACGCCTATACATACATATATGCTGCCTCACAATACATCTCAACATATATAATTAGATTTGTCGTTTGTTTTTTGTGTTGCTGCTCAATGTCTCTTTCGATTCTAAGTGGCTTTAAATATACTAAAAATTTATTTTGAATTTTGCAACACACCATAAAATATAAAACAAGAAAGCAAGGCTACCTTCGGCTTGCCGAAGGTTTCATACCCTTGCAGTTATACAAAATATAAAATATATTTGGATTGCTGCTGGTTTCTGTGGTATTTATTGAACAATTATAACAGTACAGGAAGTCGAGATTTTTACCTGATTAAGGCTATGAATCAAACACCTGCTTAAAAAAATAATTCTTCCTTTTAATCCTTTTGTATATACCTGGATTTCTTATATACTTAACACAAAATGTTATGAGGAAATGTCTTTGTGTTGTAAAGGATGTGTTGGTCATAAAATCTAAATTTGGAAAGTTCTTATTCAAAAATACGTTTGACAGCTATATGATTTTTGTTTAACAGCTACATGTAATAGTACTCAGGTTTCCATAAAATTGCAACATGAACCTTCATTAGACCGATCGTTGATCGTTATAAGTTATAAAAGTTCGATTTCGAACTTTATTATTAGGGACACACTTAGATTTGGATGTGGTAAGCCTGATAGCTATATCTTGAAATATAACGAAAATCGGCCGATGGGCTCCATGACAGCTTTATGATATATCAGTCCGATCTGGCCCGTTCCGACTTATTTAAAGAGGGCAGAAATAAGAAGCTTGTGAGCAAAGTTTCGTGAAGATAGCTCAATAACTGGGGGACTAATTTGCGTTGCAACAGACAGACGGACTGACTAATTGTTCCTATAGCAGCTATATAATATAAACGTCTGAGATATTTAAATGGAAAAACTAAGGGCGGGTTACTGTATAACATTAAAAAGTATTGATAATGTGCGGTATTTCCAAAAACAAAACAGGTTTGCATACAAAAACTCTGATTTCCTATGGCAGCTATATAAATTGGTCCGATTTTGATACAATTTTGACAGCACATTAAGAACGTAATAAGAATAGGATTTGCCATATCTTGTTGCAATATCTTGAAAAACAACAAAAATCGGCCGATAACTTCTATGACAGCTATACGATATATCGGTCCGATCTGGCTCGTTCCGACTTATATACAGCCTACAGCAATAATAAGCTTGTGTGCCAAGTTTCATGAAGATAGCTCAAAAACTGAGAGACTAGTTTGCGTTGCAACAGACAGACGGACTTACTGATTGTTCCTATAACAGCTTTAGAATATAAACGTCTGAGATATTTAAATGGAAAAACTAAGGGCGTGTTACTGTATAACATTAAAAAGTATTGATAATGTGCGGTATTTCCAAAAACAAAACAGGTTTGCATACAAAAACCCTGATTTCAGCCGATTGTTCCTATGGCAGCTATATGTTATAGTGGTCCGATTTTAATACAATTTTGACAGCATATTAAAAACGTAATAAGAATAGAATTTGCCAAATCTTGTTGCAATATCTTGAAAAACAACAAAAATCGGCCGATAGCTTCTATGACAGCTATACGATATATCGGTCCGATCTGGCTCGTTCCGACTTATTTACAGCCTACAGCAATAAGAAGCTTGTGTGCCAAGTTTCATGAAGATAGCTCAAAAACTGAGAGACTAGTTTGCATTGCAACAGACGGACGGACGGACGGACGGACAGACGGACATCCATTTTTCGACTCCTCTGGTGATGCCGATTCAGAATATATATACTTTATAGGGTCGGAGATGTCTCCTAAGGTGCGTTGCAAACTTCTGGCTAAGGGTATAAAAATATAAGATACAAAAAAATAAATATATGGCGCCGCGGAACCCAGGAGTTGAACTCCGGACCTCTCGCTTAACAGTCAACTACCATCACCACTCGACCACTGCATTTCTAACGCAATGACCAATAATATTGCACTATGAATATTTTCGGTGCACATCATTAAAAAAAGTTGTCTGCTGCTGGAGTTGAACTCGGGTTCTGACATTGGGAAAAACCGACATAAGCACATGGCCACAGTGCAATACTATTTCTTGAATATCTTCCTTATTTATCGGCCAATCATATTGAAACTTTGCCAACACGCCCGCATGGTGGTTTTTATCACATGATGATTGCTGTAGAGTTATATTTGCAGCTACAATCGACTTTTTTTCGATTTGTGGGGGCGGATGGAGGCGTGGCGAAAATCCAAAATAAACTTGATCTGCGTGCAGAATTAACACATATTGTCCCCAAATTTGGTAGCTCTAGCTCTATATCGACTCGGCTGTTCATGCTGATTCAGAATATATATACTTTATGGTCGGAGATGTCTCCTTCTGCCTGTTACAAACATTTTCGGTTGGCACAAAGTTATAATACCCTTATACTCTTCGAGTAGCGGGTATAAAAACTATTTAGGTCGGCTTGTAAGTAAGAGTGGCAGTGGTAGTCATCTTTAAATTAATAACAAAGCTTTACATCGTCCGCATACTTAAAAGTACGGGAGTTATGTATGACCAAAGGGAGGTCATTGATGAAAAGCGAAAAAAGGAGGGGGCCTAGATGGCTACCCAGATGAACGCCAGATGTGGTATGAAGAAGGTATGAAAATACATTTTAAAAGAGAACTCTTTGGGTTCTGCCATTCAGATAACTCACAATCCAATTAAGAAGATTTGGTGTGAAGCCTAAGAGGCTGAGTTTATGTGAAAGAAGTGAATGATTTACTGAGTCAAAAGCCTTACTGAAATCAGTGTATATAACATCAGTTTGAAGATTTTCCTAAAAACCTTTTATAACAAAGGATGTCAGCTGACAATTTAGAGATACCTCTATATTTGCTTGCTTCAGACTTACTGCCCTTCTTAAACAAGGGAATGATAAAAGCTTCCTTCCAAATGGAAGGAAAGGATGAAGTATCTAAGGACAGCGAAAACAGTTTGAGCAATGGCTTACTTAGGGAGTTGGCACAGAACCGAAGTACACAAGCGGGAACACCATCTGGACCTGGTGAAAAAACTGGTTTAACCAAGTGAAGATCCTTGACAAGTGAATTCTCGTTTAGAATAGGGTTGAAGATACCATTTGAGCAAGGAATATTGTATGGATAAACATGAATCTTTTGTGTAGTAGGCGAATACGTGGTTTGAAAAATCCTAGTAAACATATCGGCCATGGCTTGGTCGGTATCTGCCGTGGTATTTTCAAACGACAACTTTGAGGGAAAGACAGAAGATTTACGCTTCATATTAACAAAACTATAAAACTGTTTAGAGTTCTCAAGGAACTGAGACCTACAACGAGCTAAATAGATTTTATAACATTTCGCGTTAAGGACCGAGAAATTTAATCGTGCAGCTAAAAAACGGGAAAAAGCTAAACTGCAATTATTAATTTTATATTTTGTAAATAAACTACATTTTAAATTTTTAAGGCGAGACAGCTCCTTTGTAAACCATGGTGGCTTACTCGAGCATGTCTGACAGAAGCGCGGTTCACAAATATCAAAGAAAGAGTCAATGGTCTTATAAATATGCTTACCGCTACTGAAATATCAGTAGTCGAGTAAAGCTCTGACTAGTCGCAGTTGGAAAGTAAAGAGTTCAATAATACAAAGTCTGCTTTTCTAAAGCAGCGTATACGTTTGCACAGTTTTTCGTATTTAACAAAACATTTACCTAGATCAAAAGTAGCTTCAAAAATGGGATGATAAGAATCTTCAGGTAAAGAAAGAGGTTGAGTCCTTTTAAGAGACACCGTAGATGGATCAGATACGAAGCATAAATCCAAGGATCTGTTTCTAAAGTTTTTGATATGATTGACCTGCGACAATGACATATCAAACAGACCGCCAAATAGGTCATGCTGCCGAGAGGGCAATAAATTAGTCTCATCAACACTTGGTGTCCAGTCACATTCAGGAATATTAAAGTCGCCAAGGACTGCAAAATAATCCCTGTCTGATAACTGGTTGAAAACAGTCTGTATTGCAGACAAGTGTTGCAAATAGACTGACAATTCCGATGACGGCGGAATATATGAACAGGTTATAAAACAGAAAAAACCGGGAAAGTGTAATTTTACACAAATAAATTGAATGCAATGTTGAACTTCCGGTTGAAAAAATTCCGATGATATGACGAAGTTTACTGCAATCAGAACTCCCCCACCTCGTCGGCCAGGTCGATCAAGCCTGTAGGTTGTATACTTACTTGGTAGAACTTCGGTGCTTAAAATATCCGGTTTTAGCCAAGTTTCAGTAAACACTAAAATATGGGAGGTAAAAGAAAGGCTGGAATAGATTAGATAATTTGCTACATAATCCTCTAACATTTTGGTATGTAAGAAGAAAAGTAGCACTTAGTTTTTTGCGTTTTGTTTTTGGGTGGACGTTTCTGGGATTGGCAGTGAAAGAACAATCGGTTTCCGATTCTTTTTCTTCTTCGCCGCAAACTCTTTAACCATTACATGTTGTGGCCAAAATGTTGGAGAACATATAATGGCTAGCAATTCAGCCGGGACACTAATTTTAAAGGACGATATGTCCCTCTCATATGAGAATTTAAATTTTTCCACTTTAAACTCGACAGCTTGTATTTTGGCTTGAATATAAGCCGATACATCTTGAGATGTAAGATCAGGGGCAAGCCGGGAAACGAAAATTTGTTTCCTTAGTGGAACTTCTAACACCTATGGGGTAGTTCATAACCGGTAATTCGGAACTAGAACTTGCCTTAGGTATTTCTACAATCTGTGGTACAGGCAAAGAATCCACTGCGGACACATCGGAAATTTTGTGTGACACCATTTGCACACACTCGTTGATGACTTTCTCTGACACCGATGATCTCGTCACCGTAGTGAACGACATCATCGGCTGAGTCACAGGAGTGCATGGCTGGTCAATGAGAGGGGGCGGAATGACAGCAGGCAAAGGCTTCGCTACGTGAGCAGATTTCTTACTCATTTAATAGCTTTAAACTATTAAACGAGTTGTCGAACGCTGGGAACTGATCAGCAAGTTTACGAAAACTGCCAAGCAATTCCCGAAATCCAGTCTTTGTCTGCCGCACGAACGACATCATATCGTTCTTCGCCTCCCGACACATGTCACAACAGTAGCGCAAACCAGTGCGCTTAGCCACGGCGTCAGCCGTTGAGGCCGTGTAGCCGGCACATTTTATGTACACGACGTTGTCGCAAAGCCAGCAAGAGATGCATGGCTGAGCAACGGTCACCTGCTTTAGGCAGGATTTCTTATAGCAGATTACGCCTTCCATTATACGGGGTCTCTACTGTAGCCAAGAAAAACTACCGCAAGAACAAAAGCAAAAATGAAAGAAGAGAGAAAAAATAAAATAAATGAGAGAGGATTGCTAGTCAAGAGCGTACGCAAAAGATAATGGGAGTTGGCGAGTTTGCGCGAGAGAGTGTTAGGCACACACACGCTAAAAGATGTGAGAGAGTTGAGTTGTTACTGTTATAGCTGCAACGAGAATGCTACAACAACTGACGAAAAAGAAGTGCACAAAAACAAAAACAATTGCACTCTGAAAAAAGAAACAACAAAATGGCAGTGGAATAGAGTTTAGAATAAGTATAATTAGTAAATTACAAACCAGTGGGTAAAAACAGCAGGCATGCACTCACGATTGTGAACGGATATGTTAAAGTTACTTTAAAATTATAATTTTAAAGCCAAACGCCGATTGTTTGCAATTATTAAGTAAAAAGCGGGGAGCAGAAAAAAAAAACGCGTCCGTTCACTTGGAAGAGATAAGTATGATAGTTTTGTTAATATGAAGCGTAAATCTCTCTTTCCCTCAAAGTTGTCATTTGAAAATACCACTGCAGATACCGACCAAGCCATGGCCGATATGTTTGCTAGGTTTTTTCAAACCACGTATTCGCCTACTACAAAAAGATTCATTTTTGTCCATACAAACTTCCTTGCTCAAATGGTATCTTGTTAAGGATCTTCACTTGGTTAAACCAGTTTTTTCACCAGGTCCCGACGGTGTTCCCGCTTGTGTACTTCGGTTCTGTGCCAACTCCCTAAGTAAGCCATTGCTCAAACTGTTTTCGCTGTCCTTAGATACCTCATCCTTTCCTTCCATTTGGAGTAAATCTTTTATCATTCCCTTGTTTAAGAAGGCATTAAGTCGAAGCAAGCATTTATAGAGGTGTCTCTAAATTGTCGGCTATACCTAAATTCTTCGAGTATGTTTTAACTCTCACTTGCACAGAAATGTTCTGTAGATCCGTCATATCGCCTTCTCAGCACGGATTTATAAAACGTCGCTCAACTACAAGAAATTTATTTGAGCTGACATCCTTTGTTGTAAAAGGTTTTCAGAAAAATCTTCAAACTTATGTTATTTACACTAATTTAAACTCAGCCTCTTAGGCTTCACACCAAAACTTCATGCTACATCTGGCGTTCCTCATGGTAGCCATCTAGGCCCCCTCCTTTTTTCGCTTTTCATCAATGACCACCCTTTGGTCATACATAATTCCCGTACTCTCATGTATGTGGTCGATTTAAAGCTTTGTTATTAATTTAAAGATGAATACTGTCACTCTTACTTACAAGCCAACCCAAGTAATTTTTATACCCGCTACTCGTAGAGTAAAAGGGTATTATAGCTTTGTGCAAATCGAAAATTGATGTAACAGGCAGAAGGAGCATTTCCGACCCCATAAAGTATATATATTCTAGATCAGAATGAACAGCCGAGTCGATATAGCCATATCCGTCTGTACGTCTGTCTGTCTGTCCGTCCGTGTGAAAACCTAGATTTCAGCTATTATAAGAGCTAGAGCTTCCAAATTTGGAGACAATATGTGTTAATTGTGAACGAGTTACCAGAGCACCTTCCCCACTCCTACTAAAGCACCGACGCCGTCCCGCTGAATGACTACGGCATCAAGGGCCACAGCAACAACAACTCACCAGTCCACATATTATATGGAATATACACACATTGTGAAATAAGCCTATGCACATGTTGACACGCACACTTTGAGCGTACATGCTCTCGAAAGTTCTAGGAATAGATTTCACAATAATTGTAATGTTGCATCAGCCTTTAGGCATGATGTGATTGGTCGGTTGCATGTGTAGTTTAGAAAGGACCGCTACAGCGAGGCGTTGTAGCCGACGCCGAATGTAATTTTCGGCGTCGGGCACGAAGATGATTTGGTGACGCACTTTAGTTTGCATTTTTGCAAAACCACACATAATGAATCCGAAGGACCCAACAGGGGGAGCTACTGCAAAATGGCAAAGCCTCTGCCAGAGTCCCTGCATTTAAAGGAATGATTGGGGAGACCCTCAAGGAAATGGCTGCGGTACGTACGGGGTCGCAGAGAATGGCACTAATATGCAATGGAATGGATGAAGCAACAACAGCGGAGGAGCTCCAGAGCTCCAATATCAAGGCATAATAGTGAATCCTGAGGATATTACCGGATGGCGCAAAATGAGGGACGGAACTCAGACAGCGACCGTGACATTATGCGCGAACGATGCAATACCGTTACTCAATCGGGGTTCGGTAACCGTAGGATGGTCACGGTGCCGCATCACCCAGGACATACGTCCAATAAGATGCTTCAGGTGTCTAGAATTCGGCCACCGGTTTTACAACTGCAAATCAGCCGATCGTTCTGACTGCTGCCTACGTTGCGGCGAGCGTTGTCACAAGGCAAAGGGCTGCGTAGCGCCACCAAGATGCCTCATCAGCAGCAGCGACGTGGACAAGAACCATGCCGCAGGTGGTTTTGCATGCCCCACCTACAAAGCCTGTACCAAACAAGAAGCTAATATCCGCCAAAATTATGTTAGGCCTCATTAACATTATTCAGCTCAACGTCAACCATTGCGCTGCTGCTCAAAGCCTTTTGGCCCAGACAGCGGTGGATCGCAATGCAGACGTGCTGCTCCTAAGCGAACCCTATCTCCTGTGCGGTGGAAACGCGACGCTGATCCTGGATGAGTCAGGCAAGGCGGCCATCGAGTGTTGCCGTCCTCTATATATTCAGAAACGGGCAACCTCGCCAATGCGTGGCATTGCATATGCGAGGGTCAAGGGAGTGCATATTTACAGCTGCTATGCTCCTCCTAGTGACAGCCCGGACCAGTTTGAAGGAATGCTCGACATGCTCGTGAGTCATGCTAGAGGACGCAGGCCGATAGTCATAGCTGGTGACTTCAATGCCTGGGCAACCGAATGGGGTAGCAGAATCTCCAACGCCAAGGGGCGTGCAGTAGTTGACGCCATATCAATGCTTCATCTGGTTCTGCTAAATGACGGACGCAAGCCGACATTTAATAACGACAGGGGCAGGTCATACATTGATGTCACCTTTGTCAGCAGAGGACTAGTGGATGGTCCTGGACGAAGTAACACTAAGTGACCATGCGTTGATCACATTTACCATTCAACCAAGGCGCACGATACACCACCAGCGGAAAGGCGCACATCAACAAGCTTCGGAAGTCAAGAAATTGGACCACGATATGCTGTCGTATCAAATGGACTCCCTGAAAATAACAAACGGGCAGGTTGAGAAAATGGCGGATGAGCTATCGAAGCTTCTAGTAGCAACGTGTGATGCAACGATGCCAAGGAGGAAGAAGGCCGTAAGCCGTCGGTCTATTGATGAAGCGCCTCCTTACACCAGTTACGGGTGGATTGCTTGAAGGCGAGAGCACGCGCGCAACGAGCCAGAGGAGCCCCTCATCACGCGGAACTACTAGAAGTCTTCAAAACCTAACGCGCAGAACTCAAGCATGGAATATCGGCTGCCAAAGCGCGTGGCTATAAGGATCTGCTGGATTGTATAGACGACGACCCTTGGGGTCTAGCTTATAAGCTCGTAACGAAAAAACTTAGCAAGAGAGAGAGTACTCCGGATTACCCCGAGATACTGTCCAGTATTATGTCAGAACTGTTCCCTACGCATACCACCTTATGGCAGCCAAGAGCAGAACCCCCTGCCTCTCCCTTTCCGGATGTCATCGTAGGAGAAGTCTTAGAGGTTAGGTTAGGTGGCAGAAAGGAGTACTGCGCAATCGTCACTCTAGACGTGAAGAACGCCTTCAACATGGCAAGATGGCCTGTAATTCTGAGCCCAATGAGGAATATGGGTATTCCGGATTACCTAAGGATCGCTGTAGGCAGCTATTTCAGGGACCGTATCCTTTGCTACGATACGGCAGCTGGTCCGAGATATTACAGAGTCTCGTCAGGTGTTCCACAAGGCTCGGTACTTGGTCCGATCCTGTGGAATATTATGTACAATGGGATCCTAGGCATCAGCAAACCAGAAAGAGCTGAGCTACACTACTTTGCGGACGACGTGACTATCACAGCAGTCGCAAAAACATTGACGGAACTGCAGAACAAGTGCAATGCGACGATCCAAACGACCATCGACTGGCTCGAGAAGGCCGGCCTTAAGATCACAAGGCACACAAAACCGAGGCAGTTCTCCTGAGTAGCAGAAAAGCCGTGGAGACCATGCAGGTTAACGTTAACGGAATACAAGTGGTCTCAGCTGATTCACTTAAATACCTGGGAGTTCTGATAGACCGCAGGCTCACTTTCAAGGAACACGCAAGCTATGCAAACAGAAAGGCAGCACTCGCTTCTGCTGCTTTACCGAGACTTATGCCCAACGTGGGAGGACCCAAAATGCCTGCTGCTGGTGGCAGTGGCAAAGGCAACGCTTCTCTATGTTGCGCCAATCTGGAGCAGCGTCTCCCTCAAACGTTCGTACACCAAAAGTGCACGATCTGTGGTACGGACTATGGCCCTTCGGCTCGTTAGAGGATTTAGAACAATATCCGAGGACGCAGCTCTATCCCTGTCAGGCATGCCTCCAATTGACCTGGAGATCAGGTCACTTGGCCTAACACGCCACGGCATTACTCGTAATGAGACCCAAAGGTGGCTGCTTGAAGAATGGCAGACCAAATGGCAATTATCGCAACGTGTGAGATGGACCAAACAGCTCGTCCCTGAACTTTCGGTATGGGCAGAGTGCCAACACAAAGTCCTTGACTACCACATGACCTAGTTCCTCACAGATCATGGCTGTTTCCGAGCGTACCTGTTTCGGTTCCGCCACGTACAGACACCCCAGTGCCTCTTCTGCATGACGCGGTAGAATCAGCAGAACACGTCCTCCTGCACTATTCGAGGTTCCATGAGGAAAGGGAACAGCTTGTGGCGCGAATTAAAAAAAAAAAAAAAAAAAAAACACATAATAAAAGAAATAAAAGAGGGATCATTTACATTTAAATTAACGACTACCTAAACTCATGCGCAAAACCACACATAAATAAAGCGGATCATTTACATTTAAATCACTGACTATCTTTGACTGGAGCAGCCGAACTCCAGAAGCTTAGCTTGAGCAGCATATTTCTGGAGTGACGAACCTACGATGTCCCTAACGATTTTCTTGTATGTCAACTGGTGAGAACGATATAATAAGCAATGCAAGTGTTACACTGTAAAAAATAAAAATTTTTACACATTAAATATATAATATTAACACGTGCCGCTCTAAATAAGAAGCACTGTAAAATGCAAAAAAAAAAATATATATATATATATTGCACATATAATAATAACAGATGCCGCTCTAAATAAGTGCTTCTTATTTAACAAAAGATAAACAAAACAAATTACACAGAAAACATATAATATTAGCAGATGCCGCTCTAAATAAGAAACACTGCAGAGAGTCAAATTACATACATACAAAAATACATGAACGCGCCAAATTACTTGGCTGCACATAATAGTGGAAAGTTGTAGTGGTGTGTTGTCAAGTACAAATACTCTCTGAAATTGGACCCGAACATTTATATCGAACAAGTCGCTGTTGTGCGACGAAATCACAGAGCAAGTGCTTACACATGTATAGATAGATTGAGTATAGGCAGTTGGGAGAGCTTCCGTTAAGTTGGACGCGAACAAGTATGTTCGAACAGGTTACTGATACGCGACGGAGCTTTAATAGGAGTAGCTGTTAGATTATCTGAATCAGAGAGGGGGAGTACTGTCAAGTTCGACGCGAGCACTTTAGTCAAACATATTCACACTGGTGTTGTGCGAGACCACTATCGGCAGTTTGATAACTGTGTTGTAATCTCTCTGTCGCTGTGGCGATTGACTGCCTTCACAGAGTCAAATATAATAAAATTGTTTTATTGCTGATATGTAAGGTTGTTCGCTCATCATGAAGGTTTGTTATGTTATGCACTGGAAGAATTAATGTAAAAATTAAAACAATATAAAATAACAAGTCGGAAAGGCTACAGTCGAGCTGACTCGACTGTGATATATCCGCTACAATACTTCGGAAAAACACGTGTCAAATGTGAAAAATGCGTTCTTGCTTTTTATTTCTTTCCGTCTCTAATTTGTTTTGCCTATGCAAATTCCACTCGATTCTTATTGGATGTTGCCCTTTGCTTTTATTACTTTGCAGCTATAAATTATGCATGTGTGATAGAGACGCCTATACATACAAGTTAACAACTAAAATGTTACAATTTAGAATAATGAACTCCAGTACGCAAGTTCAAATCTGCAAGCTCAGCGTCTGCATAATTTCCTGCACGCACCGAGCTGCCAAGCTGAATTCTAAGAATCTGTTTGGCAACCGCTTCCGCTCCCACCAATGCATGTGATTCCAAGAAGACTGCAACAACTCGACCAACAAGACATCAGCCGACGGCGTGGCCTATTGGAAGCAACGAAGTCGACGTCGATCCTCTGCCACCAAGGGCAGCGCAGCTCGCAGCCAAGACTCACAGCTTGTTAGGGACAGCTTAGGGTAATCAGTTGTAAATTGGATTTAGACAAATAAAGTCATTGTTCTTAATTGAACTCTAAAATCTTTTTATATTTTAGTTTGCAACCTGCAAGTAATTAACTGGCGCCCGAGCAGGGACCGGTACGCGTACGATACAGCAAAACGTCTTGCTTCGCGGCTGGCAATAACTTTTGCCGCAACCGGTCTAAAACGCGAGTGTAAGTGAACGTGCAACTCCGAAAAAAATTAAAACATTTTTCGTTCGTTCAAATCGACTCCGGCAAATCGAACTTAACTTGTTCATTTGCCCATCGGTGGACTCCAAGGACTGAAGGCAGGGCCACAGACCACCCCTCAACCCTGTACGAATCGCAGGATCCCTAGTAGTCGTGGGACAAACAGGATGAAATCCGGATCGTCGGAGGGAGGAGCCACATCATATAAGTTACCCATAGTACTGTAAGATTAGATCAATTCATTATCAAGAAACTAAACTAAAAACACAAATAGACTCCTCCCTTCATAAATAGACAACCACCAATTCCATCTCCAAGACCTCAACATTACCAAATCGGACAACAACCACCGACTGCTTTACCACGACAAAATTTGAATAACTTCGGTTACCCGCTTGCACAGCCAGTAGCTGCACCTCGACCTTTCCAGAACAGGCAATTCCTGTCACAACTGTCAGCGCCACCTAGGCCACAGGCCCCAAAACCACTGCCTCGTCCAGGGCCAATGAAGGGGGACCCACGTCCCGACCAGAAAAAAAAAATAAAAAAAAAAAACCCCCCCCCCTAACCAGAAAAAAAAAAACCCCCCCCCCCCAAAAAAAAGAAGGGAAAAAAAAAAAAAAAAAAAAAAAAAAAAAAAACAAAAAAAAAAAAAAACGACCCCCAACCCCCAAAAATAAAAAAAAAAAAAAAAAAAAAAAAAAAAGAAAAAGAAGAAAAAAAAAACAAAAACAAAAAAAAAAAAACAAAAAAAAAAAAACAAAAAAAAAAAAAAAAAAAAAAAAAAAAAAAAAAAAAAGAAAAAAAACAAAAAAAAAAATTTAAAATATAAAATTAAAATTTCTTTTTTTTTTAAAATGAAATAAAAAAAAAGGAAAAGAAATTTTAATAAAAAAAAAAAAAAAAAAAAAACAAAAAAAAAAAAAACCAAAAAAAAATAAAAAAAAAAACAAAAAAAAAAAAAAAACCACTTTAATGCGGCGCAACAAGGGGGGAAAAAAAAGATATTAAACATAAAAAAATAAAAAAAAAAAAAAAATTAAAAAAAAAAAAAAAAAAATTTTCTTTTAAATAAATTTAAATTATTATATTTTAGGAAAAGAAAAAGAAAGAAAAGGATATTAAATAGTAGTAATAATATTAAGTATTATATAAATATTATTATAGTTAAATTATTAGTACTATAATGTTACAAGCAAGTGAATTGATAGAGTTAAGCTAGTTTAAGAGAATGTATATGAATTGATTACCATAAGTTTCTCTTATATTGTATGGCAAGCCGATCGGCAATTGCCGACGGCAAATTTGAGAGTGCGTGGCCAAGCTGTGGTCACCGCTCGAGTCAGTATTGAAAACTCTGTGAAGCCAGCAGCAATTAAATTTGTAAATTGAGAACCGACCCACCGCGTCTTACATTTTGTTAATAATTTAGTTAGTTCGCTAAAAACGCTTAGCGAATTTTTCATTGGCGCCCGAGCAGGGACTTCGGTGTGTTTCGGTTCTATAATTGTTGTTGACAATTGAGTTGTTGCCTGGCCTTCACAGTCGTTTGTACGTGCGGGAAAAAGCAAACTTTAAACAAAGTTTAATCGTTGTAAATCGAGTGCCAAAATTGCTGACCGTTTTCGTCGCCGCCACACCAGTGTTTGCTGCTACGGGACTGGGAATATCGCCGATGGATATGTCAAGTCGATCAATGTCTATTGAAACCCTAGACTGCCTTCAGGTATTTCGTGCCACAAATTGAGCGTGTGTTATTAGATATACGGTTGCAAATCGTAAGCAGTTTAAAAGCAGTTTAAAATTATTGAACAGCTCAATTTCTGGCACATATATAACTAACACTTGCATGCAAAGTATTCTTGTCTATATGTATGTGTAAATACATTATTAAGTGCTAGTAATACATAAATCGCCTAACAAGCCGCCAAAATATTCTGCGAACAGCAGACAACGGTGGAAAGTTACACATACATATGTACATAGAATAACATAAAACATACATACATACATATATTGGTTTTTGTATATACTAACAAGTAATGTTCGTTTGCATGATTTTGATACGGCAATATTTACTTACATTTTTTATTCAAACATAACATTTCTGGTGGTTAATTGTTTTTAATTGAGTGTGTTATTGTGCCAACGCAAAAATATCGCGATCTTTACATATTTACATATATTCGCGAATTTCGAATATCAGTTAATACATAAAGGTATACGCACATACATATTTGCGTTTGCACATACACACACGTCCGTTGAACTCGGACCGTTCTTTGCTTGCGCTCTCAGTTTTTTCCGTTTTCGATCTCGCTTGCATTCGGCGGCGCTTGCATTTGCCGCGGCTTGTATTTGGTTACCCCGCACCCCGCAGATTTTACAGCTGTCTACAAACGTAGCGTCAGCGAACCTTTGATTTGATACTCTTTTCGCTTGGTTCGTTTGTTGATATACATACCACTTAGAGTGCGTGTGTATATATTCTTTCGTTAGCATTGCTTACCCCGCACCCCGCATTTTACATTGCTGCCTACAAACGTAGTTACAGTAAACGTTTAGCTTGCCTTACTTTGGATCGCTTGGATCACTTTCGTTGTTTGTTCACACAACGCATAGGTTGCGTGTGTGTGTGTATTAGGCAAGCTAGATTTACATAGTCGGCGTCGTTGCGAGGGTAGCTCACAAAGTTGTGAGATTATTTTCGTTGTTGAGTTATTGATCTTTTCGTTTAAAGCAACATGTTTGAGTCTGAAAAGACTAGTGAAAAGCCACAAGTCAGCAAAACAGCTGCAAAATTATCGCTATGTTTGCAAAGATTTGATAGGGTTAGCGCTGACATCTCCCGTATGCAAACAGCAATTAAATCAAAGACCATTTCGTCTGATAAAACAGAGTTAGCGTGCCGTTTAGAACTTTTAGACGGTTACATCGAAAAGGCAATGGATTTACAGGCTGAGTTGGATAATTTAAACCCTCAGAATGATTCTAGAGGGCCGTTAGAAGATTTGTGTGTCATCACAAAGGCATTATATATAAATGCATCCAAGGCAACGTCAGAGTCAATAATTGAGCACAATTGCACTATAGTTTCGAGCCAGCGATCCCAACTGCCGAAACTGCGTTTGCCCAGATTTAGTGGCAAACATTCGGAATACAAAAATTTTATCTGCCTGTTTGAAAGTTTGGTCGACAATGACAAGTCCTTGTCAAACGTCGACAAGTTCAACCATTTAGTTTCGTGTTTGTCCGATGAAGCATTGGGGGTAGTTAAGCCGTATCAATTAACGGATTGTAACTATCCAAAGGCCCTCGCTAGTCTCAAGGCAGTATATGACAACAAATGTCTTATATTCTTTGATACTGTTTCGCAATTGTTTGACATACCTAGCATGACAAAACCATCTGCATCGAGTTTGAGATCGATCATAGACACGGTGTCTGCTATTTATGCTTCGTTGTCGTCGTTAGGTAACGACAGAGACATTGCTAATGCAATGATAATTCACATGGTCATGGCAAAGGTAGACCACGGCACCAAATCTCGTTTTGAAGAGCAGCTTGATTATGATACGCTGCCATCCTGGGAAGATTGTGCTAGACAACTGAACAAAAGATATCAGTATTTGTCAACAGAGGAGTCAACTCGTGACAAAACAAAGTCGCGAATTGACGCCAAGAAGCCCCATCAGGGTAAGTCATCCTTCGCTATTTCTGATGGAGGGCGTCCATCAACGTCTGTGTGTGTTTTTTGCAAGTCAGAAACGCACAATATCTCTTCGTGTCCATCGTTTTCTGCCATTTCAGTTATGCAGCGTTTTGAATATGTCAAAGCACAAAGGTTGTGCCTAAATTGTTTAGTTGTTGGGCATACAGTCGCCAAGTGTAAGGCGCCAAAGTGTAGAGTTTGTTCAAGGCCTCACCATTCGTTGCTTCACAGGTATACTACTCCTGATCAAGGTGAGGTATCTACACATCAAGCAACTGTGGCAGACGTGCATTTGGGCCATGTGTCAAATAATGCACAAATTGTTCTCGCCACTGCCGTCGTTAATGTTCAAGACAGATTTGGTCAGTTGCATTCTGCTCGAGCCTTGCTTGATGCTTGAGTGGTTCCCAAATAAATTTGATATCAGAGAGTATGGCCCAGATGTTACGGCTCAAGCGGGAGCCAACATCTTTAGCTATTTCGATGGTTGGAGGTGCAACAATAGATAGCAAAAGCAAGATATGTGCCTCTATTCAGTCGCGCATAAATTCCCACAATTTTTCGGCTGACTGTTGGGTGTTGAAATCCATTTCAACAACACAGCCAGGACAGTCCATGAGTATTTCAAATTGGAAAATACCCAAAAATATAAAGCTGGCAGATCCAGAATTTTATAGGCCAGCTAAGGTGGACATTCTTTTGGGAGCAGAATTATTTTATGAATTGTTGTGCGTTGGGCAAATAAAGCTGGGTTCTGAACTTCCAACAATGCAAAAAACGCTGCTAGGATGGATAGTAGCAGGCAAATATACTGGACAAGTGCCTAGGCATCAGTTCAGTGGGTGTTTAGTAGCCCAAACTAATTGTTCTCTCGACTCGTTAGTCAACCGTTTCTGGGAATTGGATCAATGTCCGTTCGAGTCGAAGGCTGGTCGCCAAACAGCTGAACAACAAGCTTGTGAACTGTTCTTCAAGAAAACTGTAAAGTTATCTTCTGGTCGTTTCCAAGTGGATCTCCCTTTCAAGACCGATCCTAAAGTTCTTGGCTTGTCCTTTCAAACTGCTGAAAGGCGTTTTTTGCAACTTGAGCGTAAATTATCGAAGGATGCAGTTCTAAAAAGCATGTACCATGACTTCATGAAAGAATATTTGGATTTGGGACATATGTCCATTCTGAAGTCAACTCCTCTAGGACAGCATTATTATATTCCTCATCAATGCGTTCTTAGGCCTGAAAGTTCCTCCACCAAGCTTCGTGTAGTTTTCGACGCTTCTAGTAAGACGTCAACAGCTGTTTCTCTAAACGAAACACTGATGGTGGGGCCGACAATTCAGAGGGAGCTATATTCAACCCTGATTAACTTCCGGTTGAATAAGTATGCCGTAACTGCTGACATTTCAAAAATGTACAGGCAGATCAATATTTCTGAAAAAGACAGAAATTTCCAACTAATTTTGTGGAGAGAAAATACTTCACAAAATATTCAAGCATACCGACTTAGTACAGTCACATATGGTACAGCTTCTGCACCCTTTCTGGCGATACGCTGCTTACTTGAACTGGCCAACATGCACGCCCAATCACATCCTATTGGATCAGATGTGATTAAAACGTGTTTCTTTGTTGACGATATGTTGGCAGGTGCAGATAGTGTTAAAGAACTTAACGCTATTTGCAATCAAGTTCAAATAATATTGGAATCAGGAGGTTTTCCACTTGCTAAGTGGGCAACCAACTGTAGTGATCTGTCGTTTAAAACAAAAGCCGGTGACGAAGTGACTCTGAAGATTGATGAGCAGAGTTCCGTCAAAACTCTTGGGATGCGCTGGGCACCTCAAGAGGATATATTTAAATATTATCTCGACGTGGACAGCTTTGTTTCGGATAGGCCAACGAAACGCAACATATTGTCTGCAGCGTCTCGTTTATTTGACCCTCTTGGGCTGCTATGTCCAATTGTTACCAAGGCCAAAATGTTGTTGCAGGAATTGTGGAGACTTAAAATAGATTGGGATGAAGCCATTCCAATGAGCCTTCACACGACATGGAATAGGTTCACCATGACGTTGCGCGATTTACACAAAATTCGCATTCCTCGATACGTATGTCTTAATACGTATCAAAAGGTTCAAATACATGGCTTTGCTGATGCATCCAGTCATGCGTACGGTTGTTGCATCTACGTGCGAACGTGCAGCAACCGAGACGTCGGCACTACATTGCTCACTGCAAAGTCTAGGGTAGCTCCACTAAACGTGAAGACAATACCCCGATTAGAATTATGCGCAGCACTCTTGTTGGTTAAGCTGTGGCACCAAATTGCGACAACTCTAACCAAATTTAGCATTGAAAGTTTGAATTTCTGGTCGGATTCACAGGTTGTGTTATACTGGCTTAAACGCGATTCTTGCACATTGGGCACATTTGTGGCAAATAGAGTTGCAGAAATTCAGGAGTTGTCGAATGGTATTGTGTGGCGTCATGTTCCAACAGATGCTAATCCGGCGGATTTAGTATCGAGAGGAACCGATATAGATGAGATTGTTAGCTCGTTATGGTTTGATGGGCCAGGTTTCTTGAAGTTGGAGGAAGACCAGTGGCCTCAGCTTCACCAGATTGAAATAGCGTCGGAAATCAAAACTTCAGAAGACAAAAAATGTGCTGTTGTATGTACATTAGCAGAAGTTGAGCCAAATTGTTTTATAGAACTCATAAATCGTCGCTCCAGCTTTCCCAAAGTAATTCGCATAATGGCTTATGTGCTTCGATTTTGTCACAAGGGGCTCAGGACAGATTCGCTCGTGGTGTCGGCATCAGAAAGAAATATTTCATTTCTAAAACTGATCGCCATAGTCCAACGCACCTCGTTCGAGAGTGAGTTCAAATTACTGAAAAAATCAGCAGTTCTAGCACCAATGTTGCAGTCATTGAATCCATTTATTGAAAAATTTGAGAAAAATGGAATACAATTTGAGCTCATTAGAGTAGGAGGACGTTTGTTACACGGACCTCTCTCCTAGGATGCTAAGTTTCCGCTTCTAATGACAAAGAGTTCAGAATTTACTCAACTTTTTGTCAGGTAGGCACTACCACGCTGGTCCAAAAGTTCTAGTTGGGCTTTTGAGGCAGCAAATTTGGGTGTTAAATGCTCGAAGTTTATGCACTGCAGTTGTGCGAAATTGCATACACTGTTTTCGGTATAAACCAAAATTGTTGGGGCAAATAATGGGAAATTTGCCTGCTGATTGCCTTCGAGAAGGTCGGCCATTTAGAGTGTGTGGAGTAGACTTCTGTGGGCCGTTCTATGTCAGCTATAGGATAAGGGGTAGACCACCTGTAAAAATGTATGTTGCCGTTTTTGTTTGTTTTGCCTCAAAAGCAGTCCATTTAGAACTCGTAACCGACTTGTCAACTGATGCCTTTTTGAATGTATTTAAAAGATTGATTGGGAGACGCGGGCTGCCGGAGACGATGGTCAGCGACAACGCGACGAACTTCGTGGGAGCGAGCAACGTGCTGAAGGAGCTGCAGACGGCGTTCAACAGCAGCAAGGAGGCTCTGACGGACTATGCAGCGGAGAGAGGGGTCCAGTGGAAATTTATACATAAGCTTGCTCGACTGCCATTGGTAGAAGACCGGAGCTCGTCAACGGGGCCGGAATGTCGGAGCAGCATATTACTTTAAATAGTAGTAATAATATTAAGTATTATATAAATATTATTATAGTTAAATTATTAGTACCTAGTAATGTTACAAGCAAGTGAATTGATAGAGTTAAGCTAGTTTAAGAGAATGTATATGAATTGATTACCATAAGTTTCTCTTATATTGTATGGCAAGCCGATCAGCAATTGCCGACGGCAAATTTGAGAGTGCGTGGCCAAGCTGTGGTCACCGCTCGAGTCAGTATTGAAAACTCTGTGAAGCCAGCAGCAATTAAATTTGTAAATTGAGAACCGACCCACCGCGTCTTACATTTTGTTAATAATTTAGTTAGTTCGCTAAAAACGCTTAGCGAATTTTTCAGATAGTTTAAAAGAATTAGGGGCAGAGATAAAAATAAGTAAAAATATAATGACACTAAAAAACGGTATTTCAATCCCCATCAAAGAAAAAACATTCGAAGCAGTTAACACAATTATTCCGAGAACATCCCACTTGTCCGACACACAAAAAGCCAAGCTAAGCGAATTACTCAAGTCATTTTCAGACTTGTTCGCAGACTCAAACCAGAAACTGATCTACACAACAAATGTGAAGGCAACGATCCGAACCTCGTCCGATACTCCGGTTTACTCAAAATTCTATCAGTATCCAATGACACTGAAAGATGAGGTAAACAAACAGATAAAAGAACTTTTAGAAGATGGTATAATTCGACCTTCTAGGTCCCCGTACAATTCACCAGTGTGGATTGTACCTAAAAAGGCAGACGCTTCAGGCGGAAAAAAATATCGAATGGTTATTGACTATCGCAAACTCAATAAAATAACCATTGCAGTTAAATACCCTATTCCCGAAATAAATGAGGTACTTACCCAATTAGGGGACAATAAAGTATTCTCTGTTTTAGATCTAAAAAGTGGTTTCCATCAAATCTCGTTAAAAAATAGTGACATAGAAAAGACCGTTTTCTCCGTAAACAACGGAAAATATGAGTTTACACGACCTCCATGCACCCTCAATTTTCCAACGTGCATTAGATGACATACTTCGAGAACATATTGGAAAAATATGTTTTATTTACATAGACGATATCATCATATTTAGCAAAGATGATGATACGCATATTGAGAACTTGGCTAAAATTTTTCAAACTTTACAGAACGCTAACATGAAATGTCAGCTAGACAAATGTGAGTTCATGAAAAACAAAGTCGAATTCCTTGGATTTGTTGTCTCCGATAGGGGAATAGAAACAAACCCAAGTAAGGTGGCAGCTATAGCAAATTATCCCTGCCCTAAAACTTTAAGAGATCTAAGATCTTTCCTAGGGCTTTCCGGCTACTATAGAAGATTTATACAAAATTATGCCAAATTGGCAAAACCCCTAACTTCACTTTTAAGAGGGGAAGATGGACACGTGTCCAAAAGAATGTTATCAAAAAAAATAATTTCATTAGAAAATGAAGCCCTAGAGTCTTTTAAGAAACTTAAAAGTAACCTAGTTTCAAAAGAAATAATTCTCCGTTACCCAGATTTCAAGAAGGAGTTCCCTTTAACTACTGATGCTTCAAATTTCGCGATAGGAGCAGTCCTATCGCAAGACAACCACCCTATATCATTTCTCTCTAGAACACTTTCTAAAGCCGAAGAGAACTATGCGGCTAACGAGAAAGAGATGCTAGCCATAATTTGGGCACTCAAGGCCCTCAAAAATTACCTGTACGGTAAAGCAAAGGTTAAGATCTTTACAGATCATCAACCTTTAACACATTCTCTTAGTAGCTGGAATGGAAATGCCAGAATCAAGAGATGGAAAGCATATCTCGAGGAGTATGATTATGAAATATTCTATAAACCGGGAAAGGAAAATGTTGTTGCAGTCGCGCTCTCAAGAATACCTTTAGAGCAAATTAGCTCCGTTGCCTCTACACAACATAGCGCCGAAAGTTCTAGCCATGACTTAATCGTCAGCGTCGAAGCCCCAATAAATGTTTTCAAAAATCAAATATTCTTTTACAAATCAGATAAATATGACTACAGGTTCATCATCCCATTTCCTTTTCATAGACATGAAATATACCGACTCGACTACACTACGGACGATATAATAACAGATTTAAAAAAATATCTCAACCCTTCCGTAATTAACGGTATTTACAAGACTGAAAATATAATGGGAAAAATACAGACAATTTACCGAAGTCACTTCAAAGGAATCAAAACTCGATTCACCCAGTCCAGGGTAGAAGACTTGATAGACGAAACTGAACAGGAAGAAAGAATTCTTGAAATCCATAGGAGAGCACATCGAAACGCTCTAGAAAATCAAAAGCAACTATCAGAAACCCATTATTTTCCAAAAATGAAGCACAAAATTATACATTTAGTCAAGCAATGTAAAGTTTGCAAAGAGGCTAAATATGACAGACACCCCCCTAATCCAGAACTTCAAGAAACCTCTACTCTAGAATACCCCGGTCACATATTGCACATTGACATCTACTCTACCGAACGACACTTAGTACTCACTGCAATAGACAAGTTTTCCAAATTAGCGCAAGCACAAATTATAAACTCAAAAGCGATAGAGGACATCAGAACCCCTTTGCGCGATATTATATTCTATTTCGGAGTCCCTAAACATATCGTTACGGATAATGAAAAAGCTTTCAATTCACAATCAATTAAGTTCATGCTGGAACAGCTACAGATAGAAGTTTATACTGCCCCACCATACAAAAGTACCGTTAACGGTCAGATAGAACGCTTCCACTCAACACTTTCAGAAATAATGAGATGCCTCAAGAAAGAGGGGACAGAAAGGAATTTCAAGGAACTTTTAGAAAGGGCAGTTTACGAGTACAATTACAGTTTTCATTCCGCTACAAAGAAACGACCACTAGAAGTATTCTTCGGCAGGAGAGTGACAACAGACCCGGACCAATACGAAACGGCCAGACAAGATAACATTGAAAGACTTAAAAATAAACAGAAAACGGACCGGACAAACCATAATAAGAGCAAAAAAGGAAATACGTAATTATCAGCCTGGAGAAGAAATATTCGTAAGAATAAACACTAGATTAGGTTCCAAGCTTTCCCCAAGATATAAGAAAGAACAGAAACAGTACATAAAAGCCATATCAAAATCTAAAATTTTTCAGGATATTACTATGGATTACGAACGATGTTGGTGGAACGATGAAACTTACGAACTATACGAACGCACAGATACTGACAATAACCAAGGGAATCGGAAAAGTACAAACCTCAACGACCAAACTAATACACCTCATTAACCTCGACCAAATCCAAACCGCTTTAGACATTTTACATGAACATACGGAAAAAAGCCGTTATGATAGAGCAAAACTTGGATAAACTTATTGACAACAATAACCAACAGGTCATTATTAACAAACAGTTAGAAGAAAGAATAAATAAACTCACTTCAGTATCTAACGCCCTTACAAATTCTATTTATAAAAGCAGTTCAGTTAGTATTGAGATAGCTATTAGCCTGCACAATCAGATTAGACTTCTAAAAGAAGAAATTATTAACATAAGATATGCCATTCAGTGGGCACGACTAAACGTAGTTAACACGCTCGTACTGAATGAAGATGAGTTAATTGAAATCGAGAAAATTTTTAAAAGAAATAACATGCCACCCCTGTCAATGGAAGAAATAATGGAGTTTTCCGATGTCTCAATTTTACACAATAAAACAACACTTTTGTATATTGTAAAAATTCCAAACTAAGAGGAAATACAATACCAAGATATTATCATAAAGCCCATAGTAAAAAACAATTCAATTATACACTTAAATTTTCAAGAAATCTTTGTTTACAAAAATCTCACCTATGGCATTCCCCAAACTTGTAAAACAATAGAATATATTAAGATATGCGATAAGAAAAACATTGTTAATATAAGTAATTCAAATTGTATTCCAAAGTTAGTTCAGGGAAAGAAAGCGCTGTGTAGTTTTAGCAATGCCGACCACGTATCCAAAACAGAAGAAGTCGATGGAAACGTTACCTGGAACAACACAGAGCTTCACCTAGAGGGAACCTACCTCGTCCAGCTATCAAACGACTCGATGATTATCGACAACAAGCGGTTCAGCAACTTGGAACCTACAGTCTTGACCCCTGGAGCTCCTCTTGTGCAGTTTACGGCTGAGGAAAAAGAAAGACTTAAGGTCCTATCACTTGAAGCACTGGAAGCATTGCACATAAATAACACTGGACAACTGATGCACATAAGAACCCATTCAATGGTCAACAGCATAACTTTGCTGACGCTCTTTGGCATTGCTCTGATTCTCATCGTAGGCTTGCACACCTATAGTCAAAGGCAGAAGAGCATAACATTGCAACTAGGACCTACGCCTGGAATGGAAACAAAAGTCACAGCGATCCTCGCACCATCAACCTGCGAGCAATCTTCGACCGAGGCACAGTATCAGTTACCTCAGTTCAACAACATTCCCTACTTCTAGAGACCGCTTGAGGACAAGCATAAATTGGAGGGGGAAGAGTTAACAACTAAAATGTTACAATTTAGAATAATGAACTCCAGTACGCAAGTTCCAATCTGCAAGCTCAGCGTCTGCATAATTTCCTGCACGCGCCGAGCTGCCAAGCTGAATTCTAAGAATCTGTTTGGCAACCGCTTCCGCTCCCACCAATGCATGTGATTCCAAGAAGACTGCAACAACTCGACCAACAAGACATCAGCCGACGGCGTGGCCTATTGGAAGCAACGAAGTCGACGTCGATCCTCTGCCACCAAGGGCAGCGCAGCTCGCAGCCAAGACTGCAAGTAATTAACTTACATACATATATGCTGCCTCACAATACATCTCAACATATCTAATTAGATTTGTCGTTTGTTTTTTGTGTTGCTGCTCAATGTCTCTTTCGATTCTAAGTGGCTTTAAATATACTAAACATTTATTTTGAATTTTGCAGCACAATATAAAATAAAAAAAGAATATAAGATACAAAAAAAATAAATATAAGTCACCGCGGAAACCCCCAGGAGTTGAACTCCGGACCTCTCGCTTAACAGTCAACTACCATCACCACTCGACCACTGCATTTCTTTCGCAATGACCGATAAAATTGCACTATGAATATTTTCGGTGCACATAACTATAAAAAAAGAGTTGCCACATAATTAAAAAAAAAAAAAAAGTTGCCACATAATTAAAAAAAAGTTGTCTGCTGCTAGAGTTGAACTCGGGTACTAACATTAGGAAAAACCGATATAAGCACATGGCCACAGGGTAATACTATTTCTTGTATATCTTCTTTATTTATCAGCCGATCTTATCGAAACTTTGCCAACACGCCCGCATGGTGGTTTTTAAGCTGATTGCTGTGGAGCTATATTTTCAGCTTCAATCGACTTTTTTCGATATATGGGGGCGGATGGAGGCGTGGCAAAAATTCACCATCCCATTTCCTTTTCATAGACATGAAATATACCGACTCGACTACACTACGGACGATATAATAACAGATTTAAAAAAATATCTCAACCCTTCCGTAATTAACGGTATTTATAAGACTGAAAATATAATGGGAAAAATACAGACAATTTACCGAAGTCACTTCAAAGGAATCAAAACTCGATTCACCCAGTCCAGGGTAGAAGACTTGATAGACGAAACTGAACAGGAAGAAAGAATTCTTGAAATCCATAGGAGAGCACATCGAAACGCACTAGAAAATCAAAAGCAACTATCAGAAACCCATTATTTTCCAAAAATGAAGCACAAAATTATACATTTAGTCAAGCAATGTAAAGTTTGCAAAGAGGCTAAATATGACAGACACCCCCCTAATCCGGAACTTCAATCGACTTTTTTCGATATATGGGGGCGGATGGAGGCGTGGCAAAAATCCAAAATAAACTTGATCTGCGTGCAGAATTAACACATATTGTCTCCAAATTTGGCAGCTCTAGCACTTATACTAGCTGAGATCTAGGTTTTCACACGGATGGACAGACAGACAGACGGACAGACGGTCAGTCGGACAGACGGACAGACGGACATGGCTATATCGACTCGGCTGTTCATGCTGATTCAGAATATATATACTTATGGGGTCGGAGATTTCTCCTTCTGCCTGTTACAAACATTTTCGGTTGAGACAAAGTTATAATACCATTATACTCTTCGAGTAGCGGGTATAAAAACACATATTGTATTATAATATCCGTTGAAATACTTTCCAAAACAAACAAATTAATTTTTTTATAATTACAGATATTGAACCTGAACACACACAACGTACATAAAATTCCTCACACTACACTATACCATTAAGATAATTATAAGTAACCTACACACTCAATATTAAGAATTAACTAGTCGGAAAGGCTACAGTCGAGCTGACTCGACTGTGATATACCCGCTACAATTCTTCGGAAAAACACGTGCCAAATGTGAACAATGTGTTCTTGCTTTTTATTTCTTTCCGTCTCTAATTTGTTTTGCCTATGCAAGTTCCACTCGATTGTTATTGGATGTTGCCCTT
This sequence comes from Zaprionus inermis, assembly GCA_018151445.1. NCBI lineage: Eukaryota > Metazoa > Arthropoda > Insecta > Diptera > Drosophilidae > Zaprionus > Zaprionus inermis. Next base: position 128,330 of record JAECXD010000051.1, read on the forward strand.
TGCTTTTATTACTTTGCAGTTATAAATTATGCATGTGTGAAAGAGACGCCTACACATACATACATATATGCTGCCTCATAATACATCTCAACATATCTAATTAGATTTGTCGTTTGTTTTTTGTGTTGCTGCTCAATGTCTCTTTCAATTCTAAGTGGCTTTAAATATACTAAAAATTTATTTTGAATTTTGCAACACACCATAAAAAAAAAAAAAAATATAAGATACAACAAAAATAAATATATGGCGCCGCGGCACCCAGGAGTTGAACTCCGGACCTCTCGCTTAACAGTCAACTACCATCACCACTCGACCACTGCATTTCTTACGCAATGACCGATAAAATTGCACTATGAATATATTCGGTGCACATAATTAAAAAAAAAAGTTGCCACATAATTAAAAAAAAAAAAGGTTGCCACATATTTAAAAAAAGTTGTCTGCTGCTGGAGTTGAACTCGGGTTCTGACATTAGGAAAAACCGACATAAGCACATGGCCACAGTGCAATACTATTTCTTGAATATCTTCCTTATTTATCGGCCGATCTTATTGAAACTTTGCCAACACACCCGCATGGTGGTGATAAAAATCACATGTATAAAAATGATTGCTGTAGATTTATATTTGCAGCTACAATCGACTTTTTTCGATTTATGGGGGCGGATGGAGGCATGGCAAAAATCCAAAATAATCTTGATCTGCGTGCAGAATTAACACATATTGCCTCCAAATTTGGTAGCTCTAGCTCTTATAATAGCTGAGATCCAGGTTTTCATAGGGACGGACAGACAGACAGACGGACAGACGGACATGGCTATATCGACTCGGCTGTTCATGCTGATTCAGAATATATATACTTATGGGGTCGGAGATTTCTCCTTCTGCCCGTTACAAACATTTTCGGTTGGCACAAAGTTTTAATACCCTTATACTCTTCGAGTAGCGGGTATAAAAATTAAGTACTCACACACAATACATACAACACTAAAAGTTAAGAAGTTAGAGTAAAAGCGTAAAAGTAAGAGGAAGTCGTTACTAAATGTCAAGACAATTGAAGGACGGAACGAAATCAGCGTTCTCAACTTTGACAAGAACAACTAGACAGACAACTAAAAAACCTTCCAATACGACAAACGCAATCGGAACAGCCCCTGTAGATCCACGCACAACATCAACCATGAACACCTCTCCTCCTAAACCGTCGGCGTCCAGCTCGATAGAAATGGCTGCAGGACTCCCTGACGTTATTAAATACCTTCCAACTTATGATGGCAATCCGTATGCCCTTAAAAGATTTATAGAAAGTGTAGAGGAAATTTTTATTAATTTTTCGAGGTACTGAAGAAACTCCAAGGGGACGAATGTTCTTAAGGGCAATAAGGAACAAGATAGAAGGCAAGGCTAGCGAGTTACTGGACAGGTTAGATACCCCACTGAATTGGGATGACATTAAGAGAAATTTGACCAGGAAGCTCCTTGATAATAGAGACGAATTATCTATAATTGAGGAATTGCATGAGGTTCCCCTTAGGAGACTCTCTATATCAAACCTGTACGACACCATTCTCTACCTGAATCGTGCATTGTCATGCCTAGCAGACTCAAGGGAGCTACCAACGTCAGCAATTTCAGAAAAAAAAAATTGTTATGTTTCCCTGTGTTTGAAGACTTTTATTAAAACGCAAATAAGTGACCAAATTTAAAATATGTTATCCCAAAGGATCATTAGGGAAAGTCACTTGCCATGGAGCTCACCTGTTTGGTTGGTTCCGAAGAAAGCGGAAATAGGGGAACAAAAATGGATATTAGTGATTGATTATAGGAAATTAAATGAAAAGACCATTAAAGATAGATACCCCATACTTAATATAAATGACGTACTTGATAAAATAAGGAGAGCTAGATATTTTTCGACACTAGACTTGGCTAGTGGCTACCATCAGATACAGATGGAACCAAAGGATATTCCAAAAACAGCCTTTACGGCAATGGGCGCAACGTTTCAAAGGGTTATGAACAACGTTTTAGGTACCCTAAGAGGAAGATATTGCTTGGTTTACCTCGACGATATAATCATTTTCTCTGGTTCCCATCAACAACACATTTCAGACCTAAAAGAAGAATTCTCTAAAATAGATAAAGCTAAACTGAAGTTACATTCTCAAAAATCCAAATTTTTAAGGAAGGAAACAGAATTCTTAGGACACATTGTCACAGACCAAGGCATTAAACCCAACCCGGACAAAATAGTCGCTATTAAGAAATTTCCTTTGCCAGAATTACTTACAGCTCAATTGAAAGGAGACGGAAAATCAGTTACAATAGATCAAGAATATGTCGATACCTTCGAGAAATGCAAGACACTTCTTTGCAATGACGGACGCAAGTAATGTTGCGCTTGGAGCCGTACTGTCGCAAGGACTACTACGACTACGAAGTTTTGTATAAGAAAGGTTCTCAGAATTTGGTGGCGGACGCATTAAGCAAAGTAGTGGTCGACGTTAATATGAATGATAGTAACTCAGTAGTAAACGACTTCAACTACCAGTTAGTATTTAAGTATGGTCACCCGTCAGAAAGTATAACTGAAACGAAAATACAATTTACAAACTAGATTTCAACGAAGAAAAAATAGCTCAAATTTTGAAGAAATACCTACAACCCAACAAAACCACCGCGGTTTTCGCACCCGACGACATTTTTTTAAAATAAATATAGCTATAAAAAATTCTTTGCAAATAGTAAGATATGTAACGTTTTAAGATGCACTAACCTTTTAATGGACCTATCAGAAGCCAAAGACCAAGAATTTCAAATAGAGAACTACCACGTAAGTAACAACCATAGAGGTTTCGACGAAACTGTAGCCCATTTAAAAAGTCAGTTTTACTTCCCGAACATGAAAACAAAAATTTCCCACACCATTAAAAATTGTGATATTTGTCACACAATAAAAAATAGTCGGCACCCTCCTTAGGTTAAATTCCAACTAACAGAAATGCCTACATTGGCCTTAGACATACTCCACACTGATTTATACACAATTAATGGGAAATATGTCGTTACAATTATCGATAAATTTTCGAGATTCGCTTGTGAGTACACAATTCCTACAAGAGACGCAGTCAATGAAGTAGGTACTATTAGGAGCTTTATCGTAGCCTATTGTAGAAGAAGAAGAAGATTGTGCACAATCAGGGTGCTGAATATAATTCAAACCTTTTCAAAGATTTCTGTCGGGAATATAATATAGAACGTCATGTTACATATTTCCAACAATCTTCTAGTAATTCTACAGTTGAAAGACTGCACTCTACGATAACTGAAGTATATCGTATCATTGTGGAAGAAAAGAAAAGAAAGAAATTATAGAAATAATAGATAGATCATGAGAAAGTCCTTGCTGAAACATTTTTATACCCGCTACTCGAAGAGTATAAGGGTATTATAACTTTGTGCCAACCGAAAATATTTGTAACAGGCAGAAGGAGACATCTCCGACCCCATAAAGTATATATATATTCTGAATCAGCATGAACAGCGGAGTCGATATAGCCATGTCCGTCTGTCCGTCTGTCTAATATGTGTTAATTCTGCACGCAGATCAAGTTTATTTTGGATTTTCGACACGCCTCCATCCGCCCCCACAAATCGAAAAAAAAGTCGATTGTAGCTGCAAATATAGTTCTACATAGTTGGCAAAGTTTCAATAAGATCGGCCGATAAATAAGGAAGATATTCAAGAAATAGCACTGTGGCCATGTGCTTATGTCGGTTTTTCCTAATGTCAGAACCCGAGTTCAACTCCAGCAGCAGACAACTTTTTTAAATTATGTGGCAACCTTTTTTTTTTTAATTATGTGGCAACTTTTTTTTTAATGATGTGCACCGAAAATATTCATAGTGCAATTTTATTGGTCATTGCGTTAGAAATGCAGTGGTCGAGTGGTATTTTAGTATATTTTAAGCCACTTAGAATCGAAAGAGACATTGAGCAGCAACACAAAAAACAAACGACAAATCTAATTAGATATGTTGAGATGTATTGTGAGGCAGCATATATGTATGTATAGGCGTCTCTTTCCCACATGCATAATTAATAACTGCAAAGTAATAAAAGCAAAGGGCAACATCCAAAAAATAGTGGAACCCGCATAGGCAAAACAAATTAGAGACGGAAAGAAATAAAAAGCAAGAACGCATTGTTCACATTTGGCACGTGTTTTTCCGAAGAATTGTAGCGGGTATATCACAGTCGAGTCAGCTCGACTGTAGCCTTTCCGACTTGTTTACTTATAATAACGCAATTCACTCGGCAACAAAATTAACCCCTATGAGTTATTTGCGGTTCGTACACGCGTGTTTCAACAATATGTTCAATTTAGTGACGAACACGATTATCTGCAAAAAACTAAACAACTTTCAGAGAACTATTTACCCTAAGGTAAAAAAATTAGTACAGCAGAGTAAAGAGCAAAACATTGAAAAATTGAATAAGGAAAGAAAACACTCAAGATGTAGTATTTCTTAAAGAAAATAGGCGAAACAAATTAACCCCTAGTTTTTTTTTAACAAACTGTACTGAAAGTTTTGCATTTTTAAAGTTTTGCATCAAACAGAAGTTTCCCTCTGCTAAGTTAACAGACAATAAAATAAAATACCAACAACCAATAAGAACCACGTCGAATAAATTGAACACGGCTAGAGATGTAATCATGAACACATTGTTTAAATATGATGTATCTTTTTAAGCTGGTATAATTCATCGAGCACGCTCGACTGTACTGACTTTCTTACTACTATAAAATTGAGTGAGGGATATCTTACTATTGTTCGTTAATGATGATTGGCAAAATATTTATTTAAACAAAATTGTATCATTATATACTTACCGAAACTTGCGTGTTTTAATTGCTTGGTCATTAAAATATTGATTTATATAAGTAGACAAGAGTTTTTGATCCCAATCATCAGTCACATGACCTCCATAATTTACTCCTGCTATTATATATTTTAATGCACCGAATGGAGTTTCTTCATACTCATTCAAATATAATAGCAACAAAACTTCAGAAACTTCAAAATCAGCATCATTAAAACTGTATACTACGTTCCAACCTAATTGTTGAAATTTTTTCCGCTCCAGGAGAATAGTATGGAAAAAGCATAATGCAAATAAAAGTTTTTTATATTTAGTTGGTTCTTTACATGTCTCAAAACCTTGGATATTTATATTACTGTAGAGCCTCTTCATATTTGCCTTAATACCTCTTGGAGGCTCAGTCGTCATTTTAATACTTGTTTCTAATATTGATAAAGGAAAGTCCGGATGCGGACTTGAGCTTAGCCAAAGTCGAAATTTTTTGTGTAATTTGATTGTCTGCATTGTTGCTATCATTTTATCGAGCGTGGGCATCCAACTTAGGGATAAGTGACAATTTGCTAAAAATACCCAGTTTCCATCACGTATTCCATCCATTATAAGTTTAGTTGCGACAGGTGCTTGCCCTTGTCCTAAGCTAAGTGAATACATCCTTGAAGACATTTTTACCATTTCTGAAAGTGCTATTAAGGATTGCGTTGGGTCAATGCCTGGTGACAAAACAAATATTAATGGTGTTTGAGAAACTGATTCGTCAAAAGCTGCCTTAATATCCAGTACTGGGGGTTCAACAAAACGAGGTCCTAATTTGTTGATAATGAACTGAGTCAAGCAAAAGCCAATTCGATCAGGTCTCAGAGATCGAACTACACAAATTTTTTGAAAATCAGTCAGTTTGTCATTCCATTCACCAATAAGATCTTCCTGTTCAGGAAGAGTAGTTGCATACCACGCTGTTGAGAATTTATTTTTAAAAATTATAATAAAAAGAGAATAAAAGGTTACATAACACTTAAAAGTCTTGGTTTATCGATAACACTTTTTCTCAAAATGAATATTTGTGAAAGTTAGTGACGAATTTTATTCCTTATGTATACTTAAATGTATAAAGAAGGAAAATATAAATATTGCTATAATCGATGAAGATATTCAATAATATTTAATATTTGTAAAATTCAGATAGTTCGGACTAATTTACAGAAAAATACTACCGAAAGATTTAAGTTTGTTATTTTTGTAATATAGCTGTGAAGCTATCACTGATTTCGAAGCTAACTGACGGATTAAAATTTATAAATTAAAGTTTTTCTTACCATTCCATTGCTTAAAGTTAACTTCAAATGAGTCAATTATTCCATGAAAACCAGGTAATGTATCGAGCTCAGTTATATTATCCCAATTCTGTTCACTTATCCACCCTATAAACATAAAGAAACAATTTATGAATCAACTATCCCTTTGTCTTGTGGCATACATTTTAAAATTAAAACAATAATAGTACTAACCTGCAGCATGGTTATTCATTATATTTTATATTTGTTTTTCATATCTTATATTTATACCCGATACTCGAAGAGTGTAAGGGTATTATAGCCGACCTCATAAAGTATATGTCGCAAATCATTTAAATTTAACTATATTTCTAGCAATTTCGTGTTCCTGCTTGGCACGCGCCATGCAGGCGCCTTTTCTATTCTTTATATGCGCGGCAGAAAAACCGTCAGAGTTTCTGCCGAACGTAGTCTGGTCGCGGGTAGGAGCGGGGGGAAGTAGATGTCTGTACGAAAAAGAGAAGCATACAGAAAAATGCAAAGTGTGCATTGGTATTAGTGTATGCAGCATAGAATAACTCTCCACATTACGTTGGTATTGCGTGTAGAGTTGAGAACAAGCACTTATACGATTTTTGTGTAAAGGAGATTGTACAGTCAGTTTTCGATCATTGCGCATAACAGACATATTCATAATCATTTTTTTTTTTGGACGTTGATACAATGAATGTATAATCAAGTGGTCCTTGCAAAACCAAGCCGATGCTTGTTACGCGCGGATCCCAGATACAGCGAATGTCCACCTCCCGCCCAACCGACCAGGGGGCACAGTCGTCTGACGTACGACTCGAAACGCGAAATAGAGAATGCGGGAATGCAAAGATACTGAGATAGAAAAGAATTTCGAGGAAAGATTACTTAATTTCTAGATAGTTAGGACAAAATTTCAAATTTTGGGAATGCTTTGAGGAAGCGTTAGAAAAAAGAAAGTAAAGATTATTATAGTCCAAACATAATATCCTAAACGGATCGTGAAGTACATAGTTCGACCTACAATTAGGAAGAGTTAGTGGTAAGTAATTACGTGTTAATCTGCAAGGGACAGAAAAGTGTAGCTGGCTAAACAGGTTAACACTGTCAATGTCACCTTGGATGAGGTTATTAATAAATACTACACCCAGCATGGTTCTACTTTTAGCTAGAGAAGGCAAGTTAAGTATTTACAACCCAGTTAAGGCCTCGTAATGCGAAAATTAAAAACAATTTTTTGTACAGGTAGCGGTTTTTGTGAGTGGTGTACTGGGGACACCATACGCATGATCCATATTCCAGATTTGGACGAACAAGTGAGGTGTAGAAGGTCTTTGTTACATAAGGATTGTCAAAATTCTTAGACCATCTCTTAATAAAGCCAAGCACATCCATGGCTTTATTGACCATATGGCAAATATGTTCGGAAAACTTTAGTTTTCGGTCCAAACGGACCCCAAGATCATCAACTAGAGTAATTTTATCTAAGACACAACCACAAAGAGTGTAGGAAACGTACTTTGGACTGGCTCGATAGAATGTCATCAGCTTGCATTTGGAGCTGTTCAGGTTTAAGAAATTTGCACAACACCAGGAATGAAAACTATTTAGGTCGGCTTGTAAGTAAGAGTGGCAGAGGTAGTCATCTTTAAATTAATAACAAAGCTTTACATCGTCCGCATACTTAAAAGTACGGGAGTTATGTATGACCAAAGGGAGGTCATTGATGAAAAGCGAAAAAAGGAGGGGGCCTAGATGGCTACCCTGATGAACGCCAGATGTGGTATGAAGAAGGTGTGAAAATACATTTTTAAAGAGAACTCTTGGGGTTCTGCCATTCACATAACTCACAATCCAATTAAGAAGTTTTGGTGTGAAGCCTAAGAGGCTGAGTTTATGTGAAAGAAGGGAATGATTTACTGAGTCAAAAGCCTTACTGAAATCAGTGTATATAACATCAGTTTGAAGATTTTCCTGAAAACCTTTTATAACAAAGGATGTCAGCTGACAATTTAGAGATACCTCTATATTTGCTTGCTTCAGACTTACTGCCCTTCTTAAACAAAGGAATGATAAAAGCTTCCTTCCAAATGGAAGGAAAGGATAAAGTATCTAAGGACAGCGAAAACAGTTTGAGCAATGGCTTACTTAGGGAGTTGGCACAGAACCGAAGTACACAAGCGGGAACACCATCTCGACCTTGTGAAAAAACTGGTTTAACCAAGTGAAGATCCTTGACAAGTGAATTCTCGTTTAGAATAGGGGTGAAGATACCATTTGAGCAAGGAATATTGTATGGATAAACATGAATCTTTTGTGTAGTAGGCGAATACGTGGTTTGAAAAATCCTAGTAAACATATCGGCCATGGCTTGGTCGGTATCTGCAGTGGTATTTTCAAACGACAACTTTGAGGGAAAGACAGAAGATTTACGCTTCATATTAACAAAACTATAAAACTGTTTAGAGTTCTCAAGGAACTGAGACCTACAACGAGCTAGATAGTTTTTATAACATTTCGCGTTAAGGACCGAGAAATTTAATCGTGCATCTAAAAAACGGGAAAAAGCTAAACTGCAATTATTAATTTTATATTTTTTAAATAAACTAGATTTTAAATTTTTAAGGCGAGACAGTTCTTTTGTAAACCATGGTGGCTTACTCGACCATTCCCATTTCCCGTTTTTTAACTGCACGATTAAATTTCTCGGTCCTTAACGCGAAATGTTATAAAAACTATCTAGCTCGTTGTAGGTCTCAGTTCCTTTATAGTTTTGTTAATATGAAGCGTAAATCTTCTCTCTTTCCTTCAAAGTTGTCGTTTGAAAATACCACTGCAGATACCGACCAAGCTATGGCCGATATGTTTGCTAGGTTTTTTCAAACCACGTATTCGCCTACTGCACAAGAGATTCATGTTTATCCATACAATATTCCTTGCTCAAATAGTATCTTCACCCCTATTCTAAATGAGAATTCAATGAGGATCTTCACTTGGTTAAACCAGTTTTTTCACCAGGCCCAGACGGTGTTCCCGCTTGTGTACTTCGGTTCTGTGCCAACTCCCTAAGTAAGCCATTGCTCAAACTGTTTTCGCTGTCCTTAGATACTTCATCCTTTCCTTCCATTTGGAAGGAAGCTTTTATCATTCCCTTGTTTAAGAAGGGCAGTAAGTCTGAAGCAAGCAATTATAGAGGTATCTCTAAATTGTCGGCTATACCTAAATTCTTCGAGAATGCTTTAACTCCTCACTTGCAACATTTCTGTAGATCCGTCATATCGCCTTCTCAGCACGGATTTATAAAACGTCGCTCTACTACGACAAACTTACTGGAGCTGACATCCTTTATTATAAAAGGTTTTCAGGAAAATCTTCAAACTGATTTTATATACACTGATTTCAGTAAGGCTTTTGACTCAGTAAATCATTCCTTTCTTGCACATAAACTCAGCCTCTTAGGCTTCACACCAAAACTTCTTAATTGGATTGTGAGTTATGTGAATGGCAGAACCCAAAGAGTTCTCTTTAAAAATGTATTTTCACACCTTCTTCATGCCACATCTAGCGTTCCTCAGGGTAGCCAACTAGGCCCCCTCCTTTTTACGCTTTTCATCAATGACCTCCCTTTGGTCATACATAACTCCCGTACTCTCATGTATGTTGACGATGTAAAGCTTTGTTATTAATTTAAAGATGACTACTGCCACTTTTACTTACAAGCCGACCTAAATAGTTTTCATTCCTGGTGTTGTGCAAATTTCTTAAACCTGAACAGCTCCAAATGCAAGCTGATGACATTCTATCGAGCCAGTCCAAAGTACGTTTCCTACACTCTTTGTGGTTGTGTCTTAGAAAGAATTACTCTAGTTGATGATCTTAGGGTCCGTTTGGACCGAAAACTAAAGTTTTCCGAACATATTTCCCATATGGTCAATAAAGCCATGGGTGTGCTTGGCTTTATTTAAAGATGGTCTAAGGAGTTTGACGATCCTTATGTAACAAAGACCCTCTACACCTCACTTGTTCGTCCAATTCTGGAATATGGATCATGCGTATGGTGTCCCCAGTACACTACTCACAAAAACCGCATTGAACCTGTACAAAAAATTGTTTTTAATTTTCGCATTACGAGGCCTTAACTGGGTTGTAAATACTTAACTTGCCTTCTCTAGCTAAAAGTAGAACCATGCTGGGTGTAGTATTTATTAATAACCTCATCCAAGGTGACATTGACAGTGTTAACCTGTTTAGCCAGCTACACTTTTCTGTCCCTTGCAGATTAACACGTAATTACTTACCACTAACTCTTCCTAATTGTAGGTCGAACTATGTACTTCACGATCCGTTTAGGATATTATGTTTGGACTATAATAATCTTTACTTACTCGAAAGTAGTTCATATTTTCCTGAGAAATTGTGAATAAAGATTGTTTGTTTAGTGGGGCAAAGGTTGCCTGGATGCAACGAAATGCTTTGTTTTAATGTTATAATGCCATTTACAGTGTGTACTTAACTTTAGAGCATTTTATTTTTAAATTAAAGAAACTTTGCTTCATAATGTTAGTGGAACAACCAGTATCTACGAGGCATTTAAGAGTTATGTTATTTATTTTAATTTTAAGAACGGGTTTCCTCGTCTTCAGTATCGCTTTCCGATTCCGAGGCCGGTTGATGAAAATGTTTGACAGGAGGGTTTGGTGCATTAACATTCAGTTGTTGATAGTTTAAGGGATTCTGAGTTCTACCTAGACTTAGCTTTTGTTTGAATTCATTCAAAGCTGGCGGGTTTGGTTCAGCAGGCTTTAAAAAAGCTTTTGGATTTGAATTGTTTCTGTTATGCATACTATTGCTCACGAAATTTTGATATTTTCTCTAATTATTTGAGTTTTGAGTTGGGGTTATGTAAGGGTTAGAATTACTTTGGGACTTTGTTCGGTCATTGAAAGTTATTTTGTACACACCTTCTTATTTTGCTATTTGTTTAAGTTCAGATTCGGTCGTCATGTCATGTCTAGCAAGAGTCATAAATAATGGTAATTTCCTCATAATTACATCTTTAACTGTATTGCTTAGTGCGTTTGTGTACAATAAGGTATTGTTATGGTTATTTTCTAACATAAGCTTATTCGATATTATAAATGATTTTGTTTCTAAGTCCTCGACTTCCGGTGAAAGGTGTATTGTAGAGTCGGCGAAGCAGCTCCTCGCATGGTGTTTGGGTTTTGTATTCGCTTATTAGAGCGTTCATCAAGTCCGGCCAGGTTCTTGCTCCAGATAACTGAGATACTCGTTGGGCATCTCCTGCAATCTGCATCTCGATTTCACTGAAGAACACATGTTTTTGTCTTACGTCGGTCGATGGGTCTAGTTGAAGTATGAACTCGATCCTTCTAATAAAGGCACTGAGCTCTTGGGTATCGCTCAGTCTTACTATCTGACCTATAAAGAACCTATTCCTGTGGCACAACTGGTGCAACGTGTAGCAACACTGATGCAGGAATACACTCAATCAGGTGGTGTGCGTCCGCTTGGAGTTTCTCTACTGATTTGCGGTTGGGACAACGACCGGCCGTATCTGTACCAGTCGGATCCATCTGGAGCATATTTCGCCTGGAAAGCCACAGCTATGGGGAAGAATGCTGTCAATGGCAAAACATTCTTAGAAAAGCGTTATAGCGAAGATCTTGAGCTAGAAGATGCTGTGCACACCGCCATTCTAACTCTGAAAGAAGGCTTTGAGGGAAAGATGACCTCAGATAACATTGAAGTTGGTATCTGCGATCAAAACGGTTTCAAGCGTCTGGACCCAGCTACTTGGCCAATATCCCATAAACTTAAAGAACTTTTTTACATCTAAGCGAAGCTTATCTACATGAAGGAAATTGCCGCTGAATGAAGGCACTTGCCTGATTTGGTGCAGGGCTTGATTCAAATTTGGCTCCGATAACAATTGGACTTGCTCGGTCGTTTTGTCATTATGGTTGGTTTTTGATTTTTTGTTTTTACACTTTTATTGTCCGTATGCAGTAAGTTAACTTTTTTTTGTGTAAACTACCGATTTTACGTTGTTCTTTGGCGGATAATGAGGATGGATTGTATTACGATTCACGTTCACTTTTGCGCCGATTCGCGTGGTTCAATCTCATAAGATACGCTTGGTCATACAAGGATCGCTGTTATTAGATTTATGTTGTAATCGAGTCGCACAACTTTTCCACTTTATCCTACCGACTGCGCCAATAACGGATTCAGGACTGAGGGCTAATAAAAAAAACACAGCAGGCGTTTATTTTATTAACACTTTTTTTATTAACACTTTTTATTTTATTCCAATGAGGAAGAACTAGAGCCTTTGGATTGTCACTTAGTTGGGCTATGGACTTCGAAGTTGAACTCAGAACTGAACTGTCCTAAGGGGACGCGTTGGTGTTTAAATAGCAAATCGAAGTAGCTAAAGAGTGAAGTGTCTTTAAGAGAGGAAGTCGCCAAAGAGCGAAGTGTCTTTGAGAGAGTGTACATGTTTATTATCTCGTGAAAAAGGGGTTCCATGAAAATAGGTGGTAAATGGATAATCCGAGGAATTTGAGACAAGTGCTCGAATTTGAATTGGGGGAGAATTGCTTATAGTTAGCGATTTAAACAGTCGGGGGACAATTGTTTGTAATTGTGCTAGATTCAATGTCTTGGTTCGCGATCTGTGGGAATTGTACTTTTGAAGTATGGGGTGAACATGACACTAGGCGCATGCGTAAAAGACCAGAGTTAATCGAAGGGCTCTCATTCTTTAAATACATGTTGTACTTAAATTTTAATGTGTGTATGTGAGCTATGTGAGCTTTACAATAGTGTCTTTGTTATATTCTAATTTAAAATTGGGGGGTTTTAAGTGTAGGCGTTGGATATGTTACTATATATATTCTGAATCAGCATGAACAGCCGAGTCGATATTTCATTTTCATTTTTTATACATCTGATAAAAACCACCCTGCGGGCGTGTTTGCGAAAGTTTCAATAAGATCGTCTGACAAATTAGGAAGATTATCTCCT